>PUFA01000843.1:0-76410 GCA_003508835.1 Eonycteris spelaea
ATTTCTAATACTTGACAGCTCCTTTTTCCTTCTCCCATCCTTTTAATTCATTTATATACTTTATTTTTTTTCTTAAATGGATAGTCAATATTTGCATTGTTAATCATACTTGTTTGAGAGCCATACATAGAAGTATACTATGACTGTGCATAGAAGGTAATTTTTGATGACCTACCCTTACCTTATACTTGATTGTTAGTTTGGCCTGATGATATAGAATTCTGTATAGAATATTACTTATCCTCAGAATGTTGATGGCATTGTTCCATTATTTTCTATATTGCAGTGTTGCTTTTAGAATGTTTAATGACATTCTAATTACTTACACTTTATGTATGTGACCTTTTCTCCCCAATAATTTTGAGTCTTCCCTTTGTCCTTAGGCATAAAACATTTTTTTGGTGTGTCATGATAACATTTTTGGTTTTGGTTTTGTCTTATTTTGTTTTAAATTAATGTCCTAGAACTGGACCATCTTCTTTCTTTTCTTTATTTTTTATTTATAAAATGTATAATTACATCTACTGTCTTTGTTCTCTTTCTGAAAATATTATGATTCCTGCTTGGGTGAAGAAAAAAGTTATCACACATCTGTCTGGGACAGAAATCATAGAGGATCAAATGACTACATGTAACAATGTTTAACTAATTCTCCTTGATTCAACTATTACCTTCTCATCCCTCTCTCCACCCTGCCTCTCTCCTACTTTCAATAATACTTGGTATTTTTAAATTCTGAGGCTATCAGAGGTTCTGTGGAGAGGACTGATCCACTTAAATTGTCATTTCGTTTTGAAGGCATTTTAGATTGCGCTTTCTCCACCCTGCAAAGACTGTTACCACTTTTTTTCGCTAACTTTCTGTTTTCAATAACATGCATAGCATCTCTTGTCTGCTGATGCTCCCTTTCTATTCACTTTGCCTTTGTCAATTTATACTTTCAATGTAATTATAGCAGGGTTTCTGATGTGAGAGTAGAAAAACATGTGAAATTAATCAGTTGTGTTTAGCCAAATATCCAACAAAAATTTCTCACCTATAAAGGCAACCTAGCCCTTTTCCAAGAATTTTTCTACCAAAGATGAAATTATGCAATTCTAACTACTTGTGCACATTTTACTGAAGTCATCCTGTCAAAAATGTGGTGTGCACTTACAGAAAGTTTAATAAATATAAGGGCACAAGATATACTTTTCTTATCTGCACAGCTGGGTAAAAACTTCTATCATTTTCTTTGTCACTGAGCATTAAACACAGTTCCACCAACAGGAGAAAGGTTAATCCAAATGATTCCATAGATTTATCCCAGAACTTTAACTTCACTAATTTGCCTAAGGTAATAAATGACTAATAGTCTCTTGGTTTTTTTTTTCCTCTTCATTTTGTTTATGGTTCCTGATGATGTCTCTTCTCCACTCACCACCTTTAAAATTCCCATAATATATATCATAACATTTTAAAATTTACCAAAAAAGTACATTTTCTTGAGACAGATGTTATTTTTCCACTAAAAAAACAATATTACTAAAATATAATAAAAGGCATGTTGTATTCTACAATTTTTGTTTCAAATTGAGCCTTTAGACTGAGATATGAAAAGAAATGAAAAAAAGTACTAGTTTATTTAATTTCCTACATTGACTAAGCAGATTTATTCATTCAAGGGCAGAAGAAAAAAGAAAAAAAAAAACGAGGACTTTTGTTCTCCCTAAATGTAAATTACTGACACAATTGCAGATACTTATGTCAACATAAAACTGAATTTAACAGGGCCCTCTGAAGTTTTAAATCTTCTGAACAGAGAATCTAATGGCTGGTATGTACTCTGTTTCAGGGAAGTTGTCAGTATTAAAATGAGAAATATGCAGGTAGGGAAATAGTCACCTTAGTGAACTATTTGCATAATACAAATTAATGGTCAGTTTCTTGTTTATGTGCAATTTACTGGCTATCAATAAAAAAATTGGACAAGAAATCCATTATCCATATTTATTAAAATTACCCTTAGAGCCTATTACAGAGTGTTTGTAAGGTAACAAACACTGAAAAGTCTTTCTAGCATACAATAATATTTAGTTTGACATTTAAAGGAACTCTTTGCCACTCTTATATTATAATAGTTGCCTTCTATATTGTACAAACTTTTCTTGGTCATGTGACTGAGCCATAATAACACTGAAATCATTTTCTTAAGAACTTGTATTCCATAATAAAACATTTTAATCAGTCATAAATCAAATGCTTAATTCAATGGACAGTATAATTAGTATTCTAGATAATTGAAATACTCTTTTCTAATACAAATTAATTGTCATTTTATGCCTAGATAATTCAAAAGAAAAATGTGGTAAAAATAGAAAGAATGTTCTATATGAGAGTTGTATGTTAATACACAGGTTTTTTGAAATTTCAATCTCATGTATTCAGACTTTAGTTCAGGCTAAAAGATCAGGGTGGTGCTTTAAGCAAGAGTTCAATCATCCTAAAACTAGTTAAAAACAACCATATTCACCACTTTCTAATCACACTAATTATAGATATAGAATTCGTTGATGTATACTTACATACATATTACAATTAGAAGAAACAAAGCCTAATATAAACGAGACTATAAGAATTTTGTAGGCAAAATCTTGCTTTACATTTTATACTATGATGCTCCCTAGCATATAGTTAGGCATGGCTCAACAAATAAATATATTTAATCATTACAGCACTAGCAATACACTTTTCAACTATGCCACTGAGGAACTGCATGCATTGACCAAGAGCTCTAAAATTATTATTGATGCATACAAATTATCACCAATCTGAAAATATTTACTTAAACCTTTCCACAGGATAGGTTCTCCATAAAATCACATTAAGATTAACATTAAGATTGGATTTGAGAAAATGAAACATTTTAGAATCATAAACTATCAGACCAGTAAGTCACCATAGGGAATATCCAGTTCAAGTCCCATAATATTCAGTTGATGGAATTTGTAACCAGATAATTGTCTTCCTACGTTCAGCAAAATAGGTGCCTTTATATTATCATTCTATGTATTATCCTTCCTCTCTTATTTTTTTAAAATTAAACATACATACATACATACATACATATATATGTATATATGTATATAAATGTCCATATATTAACAAATAGAAGAATTTTCTTCTCATTTTATTAATGGTAAATAATCAGATTTCTAAAAAGATAAGTCCCTCGTCTTTAAAGTTATAATCTTGCATTTATTGAGCACATAGATGGTGCTCACCCTATGAAGGAGCACCAGTATGAGTAATAGAATATTGACTGAGGTAATTATCTTAGAAAGGCGCTACTATCCCCACCCAGCACCTGTTTATTTATAAACCAAACTGGAAATTAACTTTACTTTGAGAATATGCATAGCCAAAGCATTAGATCCTTTATCATAATTGGTTGTCTGTTTTTCTTACAAAAACTAGGTTACATAAATTAGATATTTTACTAAACATACAATATAAGAAAATGGGGAAACCTCAACTATTCCTGTTCAAAGTCTTCAGATATAGGCATATATTAAAAGAAGTGGAAAGTTTAGTTATAAAAGATACTGTTTTTATTTCTCTTTGCAAAAGCCATTCAAAATTTCTGAATCAAGCTGCTTTTCAACCCCAGCTCACTGTGCAAAAAACTAATCTTAAACTTCTAAATATGTTACTTAACATTTTATAGCTGTCAGGGCTGAACATCATTTTTTTAAATGTTAATGGAAATTGGATAAGAAACCACATCTCAAAGGAGAATCACCAGAGTATGAAAGAAGGCTATTATTTTCCATTACCACCTGGAATCCCCATTCACTGTCTGCATCTATCATTTGCTCTGCTTAGACTATACCCATAAAAATAATTTCTTGAGTAAGTGACTGAAAAATGCTATCTCATAATTTACACTTGATCACTAGTCTATGATTGAGGCTTTAACTATTTTAAATATTATTTAATTTTGATGTAACATGATACTTATTAATGAAGATAATGTTCAATAACTTTTAAAGGCTAAAGATTATTTGAATAGTTTTTATAATCATTTCTATGTACATATTTTTGTCTTTGACGTGCAAGACAATAACCAAAAAAGTTGTCTCCTGAAATCATAAACAATCACAGGTTACTACTTGTTCTGTTGTTTCACTTTTAGACAGGATCTTTTTTAACTTGCTTTGATGTTGTTTCTTTCTGCTTTCTCTCCCTCTCTCTGTCTCTCTCCTTCTCTCGCGCACACACACATACACACACACACACACTCCATAATCATTGAAAAGTAAGCAAAAATACAGAGAAACCTCCCACTACGTCCCATCTTTTATAATCCTACTACCAAAAATTAATTATTTTGGGTATATACATCAAGGTATTTTATATGTTTGTTTGCATGTACATATTCATGAATCTTTAAAGCTTTCTCTATTGATAGATGATGGTAGATGATAGATAGATGATAGATAGGTAGATAGATAGATAGATAGATAGATAGATAGATAGATAGATAGATAGATCTGCTTTCTTCACTTATAAATACATTTGTGAACCTTTTTCTAGGTCAATGAACAGAAAGACATGCTGTCATTAATTTTTCCAGAGTATCCAATTGCATGAATGCACTATAATTTATTTAGCTACACATCAACTGTTGGTCATTTTGACTCTTTTAAATATATATTTTTCTAATTTATATACTGTTTCATTTAACATTCTAGTGCATATGTTTTGTGGATTTGTTTGCTTTTTTAATTTTAATTTTTGTTAAACTATTAGAAATAGTATTTCATAGTCAAAATATATCATTTTGGGGGGATAATGATAAATTGTACTCCAGAAAGGTGTGTCAGTTTATACTTTACCAGCAATATATGATATTGTCTATTTTTCCATGCTCAGTCAAAATGATAGACAATAATATTCTTTAATTTGATGGGGAAAAATTAAAAACTTATTATTTTTATATATGATCTTTTGATTTTGAGTAAAGTTAAATAGTTTTTACATAATAATCAATCATTTTGAATTCTTTTTTAATTGACCATTCATGTCCTTACCAATTTTCTGTGGATTAGTTATTTTATTATAGATCTGTTAAACCAGTGGTTCCCAACCATTTTGCAGCAGGGACCAGTCCTCCTATGAAAATCTATTGCCTGATGATCTGAGGTGGAGCTATGGTTGTGACCCTAACACTGAGGAGCAGCTACAAATACAGATGAAGTTTTGCTCACTCATCAGCTGCTCATCTTTTGATATGTGGCCTGGTTCTTAACAGGCCACAGACAGGTTGGTGGCTGTGCGAGGCCCAGAGGTTGGGGACCACTGTGTTAAGCCATGTTTCCTAATTTGAATAGTAGAGAAATTAAGTTTTGAAACCAAAATATATATATATATATTTAGTTCTGTCACCATTGAGTGTGATCTAAGTCCTTCATTTCCCTAGTGGCACTGGGGGCCTTGGTCTTTTCTGCCTACACATTAAAGAATTACAGATCAACGAAGATTAGGAAGAGTAAGATTTATTGAAGTATGTTTCAAGAGAGAAACGGGCTACACCAAAGAGGGTTGTAACCTCGTAGAGATGGGGAGGTCTGTCTTTTACAAGGGTGGTGTTAGCTGATTGATGTGTGAAGTCATTTTGATTGACACTTGGCTGTTATAGAACCTATTGTTTGTTAACTTGGCATGTTCCATCCCAGAATTCAGTCTTTTATAATTAGATTTATGAATTTCTAGGCATACGCATGACATTAGAATGATGGTATAATGAGGCTGAGTTGAAAAGAAGGTCAGGATACTCCTTACTGCACAAGCATTTGTTGCTGGCCTAAACCGGTTGCTATGCTATGGTCATTTATTTCCTTGTACTACAAGATGTAGGGATATTGCTATTTAAAAAATCAGTTTTTCTCTGGAAGGGCTGAGGGGTGGCCTCTTGGGTTGGGCTATCAGTGTTGTCATTTCTATAGTTACGGAGTCAGGCCTTTGCTCCTGTCACTCATAGCTACCTAACTACCTAACAGTTCATCTGGGAATCTCACTTTTTTGAGAAGCAAGATAAAATTTTAAGACAAACTTAGTTAACAGAAATTCAATTCAATCAAGATTGACTGAATACTTAACGGAGAATAAACCTGTTAAAAATAGATGCTCTTTTTTGAGAACTAATTATTTCCCAAATATAAAACAAAGTTTTCAATATATTTATATGTAATTGTCATGGGGTAACAAATTAAGATCACACTACAAATAAGACTACAGAAAATATAAATTAATTCCCTTTTTGTCTATGGCTGATGTTACTTTTGTCCTGAGCAGCAACTCACTGGTTAGCATAAGACAAAAGAGAATCCAATCTGGTTTTATCTTATATGAAATTTCTTACTTTCTCAAATAACCTTTCTATCCCCATGGATATCACTAAAATAGTAGAAGAGTATATTGGTTTTGAGCAAAAATTTGAATCCAGACTACTTCAGTTTATATGTCATTTAGTGTAATTAGTCCCTTAGTTTCATTGTCTGTATAATGGGAACAATGATTATACCTGTCTCATATTTTTTGTAGTAGAGTAATGATATCATGCATGCAAAATGCTCACAATGGTGCCTGACACATGATAAGAACTCACCAAATACTTGTTACTTCTTTTCTAATAGTTCATGAGAGTAAATGTGATGGTTAATTTTATTTGTCAACTTGGCTATGCCATGGTACCCAGATATTTGGTCAAACATTATTCTGGATTTTTCTGTGAAGGAGTTTTTTTTTATATATGATTAATATTTAATTGGTAGTTTTTGAGTAAAGCAGATTACTCTAAATTATGTAGGTGGGCCTGATCCAATCAGTTAAAGACACTAAGAGAAAAAAGACTGAGGTCTCCTTAGTAAGAATGAATCCTGTCTGCACACAGCCTTTGTCTTTGGACTGAAACATCTAGTCTTTTCTAAGTAACTAGTCTGTGCACTCACCTCGAAGATTCTGTACTTGCTAACTTACACAATCACATTAGCCAAATCTCTCTCTCTGTCTCTGTCTCTCTTTCTATATATTAATATATAATATAATATTATATTATATATTTATATATTAATTAATATATATTAATATATTAATACAATAATATATTAATGTATATTTATTAATATATATTAATATAAATAATTAACATATATTTGTGCATATAGTGATAATATGTATTAATATACTAACAATATATATTGATATATATGTTACATATTATATATGTAATATGTATACATAATATATATTATATATAATATGTTTATGTATAATATATTAATATATTATACACATTAATATATATTATAAACATATTATATATTAATATATAATATAATATATATTATATATGATATATAATATAATATATTATATGTTATATATATATATGATATATATGTAATATTTATATAATATGTGTTATATATACTATATACTATATATTATATATTAATATATATTATATATATTAATATATTTATACACACATAATTGATTTTATTTTTCTGAGAACCCTGACTTATAAAGTAAAAGTGTATCTTAAGGGACCTCTGAGTAGAGAAGAGAACTTGGGGTCCTTAGTCTATGTATTCTCTGTTATTTCTGATCTCCTGAGTGATGTCACTTGTCCATCTAGGTACTCTGCTTAGCAGAAACTTATAGCTGAATTCTATAGCTTGTAAAATATATATGCTTGTCTCTTTTGCCTTAATCATGGTTCAGTGATGCTCCCCAATTGTGTCAGCAGTACCTTGGTTCTTGTGAACAATATAGATCTCTCTGAAACCTGAAATTTATTTACATTTATCCCTGGCTTGAACTTTCAGCTGTATTGCCCATTAATCAGAGCCACGTTGATTCTACTTTAGTGACTATATTTTACAAATTCTCAAGCCAAACATTTAACTACTACTAGGTTCTGTTTATGCCATGTCAGAGACAAAGGAAACCAAAATGTCAAGCCATTTTTTTTATTACATTTTGTTGCCAGGTTTTCTTTGATGTAATCATCCCCACCCAGATTGGTAGGCACTCCATACTGATTTCAGATTCATTCTATCAATTAGTTATTTTTTATAACAAACAAATGACTTACACAAAACAGTACTGTTTAGTATTGTCATGCTTATTCAAGTTAACTGTGGGTTAGCTAATCTAATTGGGGCTCAACTGCTTCAAGTTGAGACAGCTTAGGCAGATCTGCTTCTTTTTACAGGACTGTGGCTCACAATGCCATTCTATTTTATCTGTGTCTCATCCTCCTTGGCCGAGTAGGTTATGTGGGGGAAAATATTCTCATGGTGATAGCAGAAGCATAAAAAGCTAAATAGAAACATGTGAAGTCTCTTAAGACCCAGATTTAGAGTGGCCCATTGTCATTTCTTCATGCATGGTTGATCTTAAAGTCAGGAGACAGGGAATTATATTCTGCTCACAATAAGACTATGACCATCCCTAACTCATAACAGTTATCAATATATTATCAATTTCTATAATTTTGTCATTTTAAGAATATTATATAGAAGACTAGTCAAGATGACTGAGTAGGTAAATGCTGTGTTTGCCTCCTCCTATGGCCACATTAAAATTACAAATAAATTATAGAAAAATAAAACTGGAGAATCATCCAAGGACTAGCTGAACAAGTCTTATAAATAAATTTAGTTATAAATATAAAGAAGTCAAATGGAGACAGGTAGGAGGGGCAGAGATACAAAATGGGCTGATTCCACACCCTCGTGAGGTGGTTGAGAATTGAGAGGTCCCATCATTAGAGGTCCCCCTAGAGGAGCAAGGGATGCCAGCCCCACACTGGGACTCCCACCTTGGAGCACAACTGCTAGAAAGAGAAGTCTCTACGATATCTGGCTGTGAAAAATAGCATTCCACCCATTCGGGTGAGACAAAAGGCTGCTGGAAACCCAGGCATCCTCTTAAAGATCCTTGACACAGATTCTCTTATTCCTAGGCTTTCACCCTAGACTTTGGCAAGGTAATTCAAGAGGTTCCAGAGACATAAAGAGATAGACTGAGTTGTGTGACTTTAGGTTGAGGGCTGGAGGAACTGCCACCATTGTCCCTGTGTTGGGTCCTCCTCCTATGCAGCCAGTTGGTGAGTTTCATCTATCCTGTGTTGAGTCTTCCCCAAACATAGCCAAATCCAACTCTACATTGGCTTAGTAAAATTCGTCTGACCCACCCTGGTGATTCCCTAAGACCCTGCCCCACCCAACTCATACACAACATGAGGCTCATTCAATGGAAAGCAGCCAGTGATGGCCTGCGTTATGGTCCTTCTTGAACAACTGTTGGGGGTCTGCAGGTTTCAGGCTGCTGGCAAATTACTTCGGTGTGCTCTGTTCATTTTGCTGATTGGCCTCAGACTCAGTGCTACTTCTTATTCTAAATCTTATTTTATATCTTATTTTTTATTAAATTTCTTGGGGTGACATTGTTAATAAAATCATATAGGTTTTAAGTGTGTAATTTGATAATACATCATATGAATATCACATTGTGTCTTCACCACCCAAAGTCAAATCTCCTTCCTTCACCTAATACTTGATCCCCTTTATCCCTACCTACCTCCTTTCATCCCACCTTCCCTGTGATAATCATTGATCCACTGTCCATGTCTGTGAGTTTCTGTTTGTCTTGTTTGTTGGTTGCTTTCAGTTTTATATCTCACATATGACTGATATCATATGGTTCTTAATTATTTCTGTCTTACTTATTTTGCTTGGGTTGATAATCTCAAGATCCACAAATGGCAGTATTGCATCTTTTCAAAATTACGAGTAATATCCCATTGTATATATGTACCACATCTTCTTTATCCAAATCTATCAAATAACTGTTTTTTTCCATTATTCCATAAATAATGCTACTATAAACATTGGGGTGCATATATCTTTGCAGTTAAATGTTTTCAAGTTTTTTTCACTAAGTACACAAAAGAGGGATTGCTGGGTTATACAGTGATTATTTTTCAATTAAATTTATTGGAGTGACATTAATTAACAAAATCCAATAAGTTTCAACTGTATAATTCAACAGTATATATGTATCACATTGGCGTGTTCACCACCCATAGTTAGATTTTCCTTCCATCGCCAAATATTTGCACTTTTTCAGTCCCATCTATCAGCCCTCCCCCTTCCACCTAGTAACACAAATCCACTGTCCATGTCATGAGTCTCTGTTTGTTTGTTATGTTTGTTGCTTTTAGATTTATATCTCTATACAAGTGATATTGAGATTTTCAACTTTTTCTCAGGCTTATTTCACTTAGCATGATGATCTCAATATCCAACCATGTTTTCACAAATGACATTATTTCACCTTTTCTTACAGCTGAGTAATAATCCATTGTATATATGCACATTTTATTTATACAATCATGTATCATAGGACACTTGGTTGGTTCCATGTCCTGGCCATCATGACTACTGCCGATAAAACATCATGGTGCCCATACCTTTGCAAATAAATGTTTTCAGGTTTTTTGAGTATAAATATCCAGAGAAGAGGAATTGCTGGGTCATATTATTGTAATTTGACTGTTAGTTGTTTTGAGGCAACTCCATAATTTTCCATAGTAGTTGTAGCAATTTGCAGTCCACCAGCAGTGTATGAGAGTTCCTTTCCTTACAACCTCTTTAACACTTGTTATTACTTGTCTTATTGATGACGAAGCCGTTCTAACAAGTATGAGGTGTTACCTCATTTTAGTTTTGATATTGCTTTTCCTTAGTAGCTATTGAAGTTGAGCATCTTTTTCATATGTCTGTTGGCCATTTGTATGTCTTCTTGGGAGAAGTATCTGTACAGGTCCTCTGCCCATTGTGTTTGATTGGGAGTGTTTGTTATCAATCATTTTTTTTTAATTATTATTTTTTTGTTATTGAGGTATATGAATTCTTGTATATTTGGATATTAGGCCCTTTTCAGAGGTGTTGCTTAACAATATATTTTCCCCAATCAGTGGGCTGTCTCTTTACTTGTTGATTTGTTTTTTTGTTTTTTTGTTTTTGTTTTGTTTTTGCTGTGTAGAGCTTTTTTAGTTTGATGTAGTCCATTCATTTTATTTTTGTTTTACTTCTCTTGCCTTTGAAATTAAAATTATAAATTCTAAGTCCAAGTGCCATGAGGTTACTTTCTATGTTTTCTTCTATGCAATTGATAATTTCAGGTCTTATATTGAGGGCTTTGTTCAATTTTTGAGTTAATTTTGGTGTATGGTGATAGATAGCAGTCTAGTCTTATTCTTTTGTATGTGGCTTTCCAATTTTTCTAGCACCATTTATTGAAAAGGTTTTCTGTTCTCCATTGTATGTTTTCAACTTTTTTTTGTCGAAAACTATCTTCCTATACACACAAGAGTTTAATTCTGAATTTTCAATTTTTGTTCCATTGGTTTGCGTGTCTGCTTTTCTGCCACTATCATGCTGCTTTGATTGTTGTTGCTTCGTTAGTATAATTTGAAGTCAGGCAGTGTGATAGTTCTGGCCTTGTTCTTTTTCTAAGGATTCCTTTGGCTATTTGTGTTTTTTTTTTAATGCTTTTAAACAAATTGGATGATTTTTGGTTCTATTTCCTTAAGAAATGCTGTTGGAATTTTAATGGGGATTTCATAAATTCTGTACAATGCTTTAGGTAATACATTCATTTTTAACTATTGTTAATTCTTCCAATACATGGACACAGAGTATCTTTCCATTTTCTTTGTGTCTTCTTCAATTTCTTTTAATGTCTTGTGGTTGTTGGTTTTGGTGTTTTGTTCCTTCACATGCTCATTACCTTTATTGCTAGGTATTTTATTCCTTTTCTTGCAGTTGAAAAGAAATGGTTTCTTTCATTTGTTTTTCTGAAAGTTCGTTGTTAGAGTATGAGAATGATATTGATTTTTCAATATTGATTTTTTGAAGTTCCCACATGCATATTTTTATGTATGTATTAATTAATTTATTAATGATATTATATTATTATTATTATTATATTATTATTATTATTGTGCATTGGTTGACGAAATCCAATAAGTTTCAGTTGTACAATTTAACAGTAAGACACATATATATTGCATTGTGTGTTCCTTTCCATAGTTAGATTTATTTGTCACCACATAGTTGACACTTTTTACTCCATCTACCACCCTCCTTCCTCCACTCCCCAACCCTCTGGTAAGCTCTAGTCACTGTACATGTCCATGAGTCTCTGTTTGTTTGTCCTCTTTGTTGTTTTTAGTTTTATATCCTGCATATAAGTGATATCATGTGGTTTTCAAATTTTTCTGTCTGGCTTATTTCATTTAGCATGATTATCTCGCGGTCCATCAATGTTGTCGCAAATGGCAGTATTTCATCTTTTCTTACAGCTGAGTAATAGTCCATTGTATATATGTACCACCGCTTCTTTATCCAATCAACTATCATAGGACACTTTGGATGTTTCATGTCCTGGCCTCTGTGAATAATGCTGCTATGAATATCGGTCTGCAAATATCTTTTTGAATATGGGTTTTCAAGTCTTTGGGGTAAATTCCCAGTAGAGGGATTGCTATTTTATATGGTAGATCAATTCTTAGTTCTTTGAGGAACCTCTATACTGCTTTCCATAGTGACTGTACCAAACTTGCAGTCCCACCAGCAGAGTATGAGTGTTCCTTTTTCTCTGCATCCTCTCCAAAATTTGTTAATAGTTGTCCTGTTGATAACATCTTCTAACAAAGCTGTGAGATGATATCTCATCATGGGTTTGATTTGCATTTCCCTAATAGCTAGCAATGTTGAACATCTTTTCATATTTTGTTGGCCATTTGTATGTCCTCTATGGAAAAGTGGCTATTCAGGACTCTGCCCATCTTTTCACGGATCATTTTTTTATTGTTATTGAGTTGTACAAGTTTTTCGTATATTTTAACTATTAGACCCTTATTGGAGGCGTTGCTTGCAAATGTGTTTTCCCATTTAGATGGTTGTCTCTTTACCTTGTTGATGGTTTCTTTTTGCTGTGCAGAAGGTTTTTAGTTGATTTAGACCCATTCCTTTAGTTTACTTTTACTTTCCTTGTCTTTGAGGTGAAATTAAATGAAATCTTCTTTAAGTTTAAGGCCATGAGATTAGTTTCTACGTTTTCTTCTACGCAACTTAATGTATCGGATTTTATATTCAAGTACTTCATCTATTTTTGAGTTGATTTGGCTATGCAGTGATAGACAGTCTATTTTCATTCTTTTGCAGGTAACTTTCAAGTTTTTCCATCATCATTTATTGAAGAGGATTTTATTTCTCCACTGAATGTTTTTGGCTATTTTGTCAAAAATTATTTGCCTATGTAAACATAGTTTTACTTCTGGACTCTTGATTCTATTCCACTGGTCAGTGAATCTGTTTTTCTGCCAAAACCATTGCTGTTTAAACTTCTGTTGTTTTGTAGTATAATTACAAGTCAGACAGAGTGATGCCTCCAGCCTTGTTTTATTCTAAGGATGGCTTTGGCGATTCGGGTCTTTTGTGCTTCCATACAAATCTGATTGTTATTTTGATCTATTTTCTTCAAAAAATTCTGAAGGGATTTTGATGGGGATTGCATTAAATGTGTATAATGCTATAGGCAATAAGGTCATTTTAATTACGTTGATTCTTCCAATCCAAGAACACAGAACATCTTTCCATTTTGTTTGTTTCTTTTCGATTTCATTTAATAGGGTCTTATAGTTTCATCGTGTAGGTCCCTCACAGGTTCATTAGACTGATTCCTAGGTATTTTATTCTTTTTGTTTCAATTGAAAAAGTAATTATTTTTTCCACTTCTTTTTCTGAGACTTCATTATAGAGCATAGGAACACTATGGATTTTGAACGTTGATTTTGTATTCAGAAACTTTACTGTATTTGCTTATTGTTTCAGTAGTGTTCTTGTGGATTCTTTAGGGTTTTCTATATAGAGAATCACGTCATCTGAAAATGCAGACAGTTTTCTTCATTTCCTACTTGGATGCCTTTTATGTCTTTTTCTTGGCCTGATTGCACACACTAGGACTTCTAGTGTTGTATTGAAATAACAATGATGATAGTGGACAGGCCTTGCCTTGTTCCTGATTCTCAAAGGGAAGTTTTTTTAGTTTTTCACCATTAAGTATAATGTTGATGAGGGCTTGTCATATATGGCCTTTATTATTTTAAGATACTTTCCTTCTGTACTGGGTTTTGATCATAAATGGATGCTATATCTTGTGGAAGGCTTTTTCTGCATCTATTGATATGATCATATGATTATTATTTTTGAATTTGTTTATGTGGTATATCACATTAGTTGATTTGTATATGTTCAACCATCCCTGTGCCCCTGGATGAACCAACTTGATTGTGGTGTATATATAATCTTTTTAATATGTTACTATATTCGGTTTGTTAGTGTCTTATATAGGACTTTGGCATTTGTGTTCATGAGAGATATTGATCTGTAATTTCTTTTTGTTTGTTTTATCTTCACCAGGTTTGGTATCAGAGTAATATTGGCCTCAGAAAATGAGTTAGTAAGAATTGCCTCCTTTTTGATTGTTTTTTGAAGAATTTGAGGAGAATAGGTATTATATTTTTTTGACTGCTTGGTACAATTCACTGGTGAAACCATCTGTTTCTGAACTTTTTAACTTTTTGATGGTTTTTGATGGTGGTTCAATTTCCATACTTTTGATTTGGTGTATTTAGATTTTCCAGTTCTTCTTGATTCAGTCTAGGAAGGTTGTATCTTTCTAAGTACTGATCCGTTTATTCCAGGTTATTAAATTTGCTGTTATATACTTTTCATACATATTCTTGTCATGGTCCTTTCTATTTCTTGTGGTTGTCGGTTAATCATATTTCCTCTTTCATTCCTGATGTTGCTTACTTGTGCCCTTTCTCTTTTTTTCTTTAGGTAAATCTAGTCAAGCGGGTTTGTCAATTTATAACCTTTTCAAAGAGCCAAGCTCTTTGTTGCATCTATTTTTTCTGGTTTTTTTTTCAATTTCATTTATCTCTGCTCTAATTTTGATCATTTCTTTCCTTCTGCTGACTTTAGGCTTCATTTGTTCTTCTTTTCCTAGTTTTTTTAATTAAGAGTGTTAGGTTGCTTTTTTTTGGACTCATATCTCTTTTGGAGATAGGCTTGTAATGATATGAACTTTCGTATTATTAGCGCTTTTGCCCTGTCCCAAAAGTTTTAATATATTACACTATCATCATCATTCATTTCCATGTTTCTCTTGATCTCTTTTTTTAATTTTCTTTCTCTCACCCAGTTATTCTTTAGTAGCATGTTTGTTTTTAGTCTCCATGTATTGTGATTCTTTCCCCTTCTTTTTACAGTTAATCTCCAGCTTCAAAGCATTATATCAGAGACTATGGTAGGTATGATTTCAACCTCCTTATATTCGTTGAGGCTGTGTCTGTGTCCCAGTATGTGTTCAATACTTGAGAATGCTCCTTGTGCATTAGGGAAGAATGTATAAGCAGCTGTTTTGGAATGAGAGGCTCTGTAAATGTCAATTATGTCTAGTTGGTCTAATGTGTCATTTAAGGATATTATTTCCTTTTGATTTCTGTTTGGAATATCTGTCCATATTGACGTGGTGGGTACTTAGGTCTCCTAGTATGATTAGTGTTTTTGGTCTGATTTCTCCCTTTAGTTCTATCTAGTTAATCGCTTTTATATTTTGGGCTCCCTGGATTGGGAGAATATGCTTTAATAAGTGTTATATCTTCTTGATGTATGATTCCTTTATCTTTACTAAGCGTCCCTCAGTATCTATCTTTTTTATTTCGAAGTCTGTTTATTTGCTTGAAATACCATTTTCAAACCCTTTCACTTGTGAGACTTTATTCGTCTTTGGAACTGAGATGTGTCTTCTGGAGGCAACATATAGTTGGGTTTTGTTTTTTCATCCAAGCTGCAAGTCTGTATCTCTTTATTGGTGAGTTCAGTCCATTTACATTTAGGGTGTATATTGAAATATGAGGTTTTCTTATAGCCATTTTACCTTTTGCTTTCTGGTAACTTGGTGTTTTCCATAGCTTCCTTGTCTTTATGTTTCTGTTTTGTTGTTGTTTTTGCTCGGTTTTTGTGGATGTTCCCTCTGGTCCTTCTTGTTTTACGTTATATACTTCAGTTCTGAATCTTTGGCATATGCTTACCATTATGAATATATAGAATATAGTTATATATGTGTGTATGTATGCATGAGTGTAATATATACATATATATGCATATATGTATAATGTATGTATAATATAAATATATTATATATGTATATATACATATATACATATATGTGTATATATGTATGTATATATGTATTATACATATATATATATATATTTAATTAGTTTGTTTTATCTTCTTATGTTCTATCTCCATTCTATTTACCATGTGGATCTTCAAATCCTAAACTTTTTCTGTTATTGTTGTCTCAGTTTGTCCTTATCTATGCTAAACATTCATTAACTATCTTGCAATAGTAAAATTCTTCTCATTATTTAAGCTTATAATATCTTGATCTTAATAAAGGTTTCACTCCTCTGCTTCTATCTGCCTGATAGTCACCTTACTCCTAGTTATGTAGTTTTTTGTCATTTTGTTTAGTTGAGCTGACTCTTCAGTATGTCCTGCAATGCATGCCTCGTGTTGGAGAATGTCCTCATTTTTGTATTTCTGGAAAGGTCTTTATTTCTCCTTCATATCTAAAGGAGAGCTTTACTGGATACATTATTCTTAGCTGGTAGTTACTTTCATTTAATAGTTTAAATATGTAAATTCACACCTTTATGGTTCATAGGGTTTGTGCTGAGAATTTCAACAATAATCTAATGGGTTTTCCTTTATAGGTTACTATCTTCTTTTCTCTGGCTGCCCTAAGAATTCTTTCATGTCATCAATTTTTGATAATTTTAATATAATGTGTCTTGTTGAAGATCTTTTCAGGTTGAGATAATTGGGTGTTCTGCTGACTTTTTGAATTCCAAGCTCCAGCTCATTCCTGTATTTGGGAAATTCTCTTCAATAATTTGCCTTCTGCAAATGCTTTCTAATATCTGCTCCTTTTCCTCTCCTTTGAGAATGTCCGTTATTCGTATGTTTCCTCTCCTGATGGTATCAGCTAGTTTCTGTATTTGTCTTTCTTTAGTTTTCATTCTTCGACTTCTCTCTTCTTCCTTTCTGAGATTTCTTTCTAGATTTCTGTCTGTGATATCACCGATCCTTTTCTCCATTTGGTCAACTCTATTTCCCAAGCTTGCTATTTCATTTTTTTATCTCTTGCAGTGTGTTCTTTATCTCCAGAAATTCTACTTGGTTCTTTTTAAAGGTTTCAGTCTCCTTGTTAAAAAAACTCATTCTGCTGATCTAGGTGTTTTTTTTAAATTTCTGAAATTTTCTATATGAATTGTTTTGGAACTCGCTGAGTTTTTTTCAGAAGTATCATTCTGCATTCTCTGTCATTTAAGTCACATATTTCTATGTCTGTAAGTTTATTTCCTGGAGATTTTTCCTTTTCTTTCTGAGCTGCTTTATCACCTTGGTTGTTCATGATGTTTAATTGACTATTTCTCCCCCTGAGCATTAATGAAAGTGTATTCTGCCATTTTTCCAGGAAGAAGACTTATTATATAATGGTCTCTCTTTATCTTATTGCAAAAAGAAAAAAAGGCATTTTCTTTTGGTTTCAATAGATGGTTTCTAAGCTTCTTTGGTCCTTGCTTTATATAAAGTCTTAATTATGTGTTTTTTTTTTCTTATAAACATTCCATCATGCTGCTCGGTACCACTCAGTCACAGTCCCTGTCAGTATTATCGACAGTTTTGGTAATGTTTGTTGCTCAGATTTCCCCTGGGCTCTGAGGTGTTCGTTTTTGATGAATCCAACTAGAGGTGCCCTGTGGGTTAGAAAATGGGGGTTGCTGCAGCTCAGCCTCGTATTTTACAACTGCAGCTAGTAATAATAATCAGCTCTTACTTCTCTTCTGTCCCCATTTCTCTGCTTTCTGCCCTAATCCCTGGCACTGCCTCTACATGGAGTTCATAGTTCTCTCAAGCAGGGCTGCTCAGGGATACTGCTGTGCTTTCTCTCCTCCCCCTCCTCTTATAGGAAGCTCAGGCTGTGAGGGGCAGCTTTTTTTGTTTCTCCCAGTCTGTTGCCTGACTCCTGGGGTTCTGATCTGTAGTAGCTCTCATTCGCAGATCTCTTGCTCAGATGTGCTTGTGTGCAGGTTGGATGTTTTTTGTTGCATTTAGATGTTCAGCTTATTTTTTTTTCAAGTGGAGGGAACTGAGGACATTTCTCATTTTACCATGTTTCTGATATCACTCTACAAGTGAGATTTATTCATGGGATGAAAGGTTGGTTTAATATCTGCAAATCAATTAATGTCATACAAAGCATAAATTAAGTAAAAGATAAAATTATGATCATATCAATAAATAAAAGAAAAAGCTTTTGACAAATCCAGCATCCATTTATAACAAACACTCTCAGCCATGTGGGAATAGAGGAAACATGCCTTAACATAATGAAGGCCATATATGACAAACCCAAAGCCTACGTCATACACAACAGTTCTAGGAAGTTTGAGATCTGTGTTAAGGACCAATGATCCTCCAAAGTGAGATGGTAGAGGCTGACTCAGCACAAGTTAAGTGTAAATTATTCCATACCATCCTCTATTTTATCCAAACATGAATATCAAGTGAAGGGCAGAGAGGAAGCTAATTACCTGGCAAACAGCTAATTATTAGTTATTGTTAGCTGAATTCTTAGAAAAAAATAGTCTAAAATTATCAGAAAGGTATATATAAAAACCTTCAGGATTAAGGTCTAGAGAAAATATAATTTTCAATGAGCACTACCTAGGTTTTATTCTTTGTGTTCTTTCCATCATTAACCATAATATCCATTCAGACCTGGGTGCCTCAGGCAGACTGGACTCATAACTTTGTGTTTAGAAAAGCAAAACAGAAAAAAATACATTCTTGTTTTTTTGAAATATTACCTTGTTTACTCATTTTAATGTAAATTTTACCAAAATGTTCATGGTATTACCCTAAATGATCAGCAAAAATATTCATAAATCTGGTTCTTGTGTAGTGAACTTTTCTAGAGCATTTACTAATATTTTCCAAAATCAGTCTGTTTTCAATTCAATGACACTGTATTTCACAGGTAAAAAAAATCATGTCAATGTAGGCAGTATCTTCTCTCTCTGATTTTCCTGTATCCATGCTAACATGGGAATTTGGTGGGCACAGACAGAATGTAGCTTACCAATAAATTACCATGTTTAATCAAATACTCAAGGAAGTCAGTAATATTTTGTTGTGTGGTTAAAAAGACAGAACAAAACAAAACAAAACCTTTCAATAAGTGTGACTTTACTCAGAGTGAAAATGAAAAGTGACGTTATAGGTCACACAATTCATGATGACCAGTTTGTCACTTAATATAGAAACACATATTTAAGTCAAAACAAGGCATTTTTTTCCTGAAAAATCAACATGTATGACACAAATCTTATTTCAATTAGTAATTAAATGCTACACACCAATTAAATGCTTCCAGAACTTTATCAGCAGACTCATTCTTGCTAAAATGTAATTAACTCCAGGAAAAAGTAGGTTTTAAGCTTCTTAATAAATGTTTTAAGGCAGATAAGGGTAAGAAAATGAAACACTAAATGAAAATAGTAAAGGTTGATGAAGGTTGGAGAAGCCTAAAATAAGGAAAAAGATAAATGCATGTAGGATAGAAATACAATATTTGCTTTACCTCATATGTTTACAACAGTTTGACAACGAATAACTGGTAAAGGCTATGTTGTTGTGTATCCAGAGCTTGCTGACCCCTTTTAACACCAACATATGGTGGAGAACAGTTCTCTAAATTATACTGTCTACAAATCCAAGTTATAGATTATAGTTTCTGTAAGAACCAAGTCCAAAGTCAGTGAAGCATATTCAACTGGTATACAGTGTAGAGGCAGTTTGAGCTACTCACACTACAGAGCAATGAACAAAAGTGACCCATCACTGCTCATATTAGCTGCGGACTTGAAATTTATTTAAGGGGTTAATAATTTTGTTGTCCTTATTTAGTGAAAAAATAAATAAATTACTGAGAAGCCAACTTTATAAAGTTTATACATTTAAAAAATAAATGAGGATTATTTGGTGATACTTTAAATCTTTTTTCCAGCTTTCATTTCTCATTATCCACCCTTTAAGATGGGTTATATATCAACATTCTTACTAAATGTTAATTGTTTTGCCTTTTCATATGTGGTTAAAAAAGAGTAAATATATTCTTAACTTACATATTTTATGACATTCTGAGAACAAATACTCCCATATGAACATATCACCTGCTTTATATTGGAAGTCAAGTGGAAAATAGTATTTAATATACTGTACACATTTTTATTTATACATCTTTATGGGCATGACTGAAATCATTTTTCTAACTCAGGCTTAGCTACTGGTACTGACTACTGGAATACACTTTCCCATGGTTGTTTATCTATTTTACTAAACAGAAAGAAATGTCTGTGAGCAAATTCATTCATTAAATGTATTTTAAAATGTTCATTTCATCCCCCCAGTCACCTCCTGTAAAATAAACATGAAAGAAATGTAAATTGAATGTCAGAATTTTCCCAAGCAGGTTTTTAAGGAACTGATTTCTGAAAACATAATGTAGAAAGCCTCATGCCCAATAGTTTTTTAATCTAATCATCTACAAAATAATTGTGTCTTTGAGTTACATGTATTATCGGAAGGATGTAACCTAGGACTCTTGTCAAGGAAATGAACATATTAAACTGTGAAATAACATAATTTTAGGAGTTTTTAAAAATATATTTTTTACTATCAGAACTTTAAAATTTGTACTACAAAATGTTATTTGAAAATAATCATGTAACAATTGAGGTAGATACTTGAAGAGACTAAATTATTTCAGTTGCTTGAAGTCAAGGTTTGGGTAGTGCACTGTTTTCCCAAGGGAGTAAACAGAACTTCTAAATACATGCAGTTATCAACTTATAAATGCTTTGTTTTTTTGAAATTTCATGTATATAGTCACTTTTATGGTATTATGGACAGAAAATATATTCATAAAACTCACCTATAAAATGACACAATAGTTCCTAGGGTCACCACAAGGGCACATTTAATAAATAATGTAGTTTATATAATTATTATATAATAAAGTGAAGAAGCAAACAATTTTTAAATAATAACTCTCTATAGTTGTCATCCTCATATAAAATGGATAATTATGTGATTACATTTTTAAAAGTATTCAAAGTAGTTTTCTTTTATTTATTTGTGTTAAACTTTATAAGTTCACATACAATAATATATTAGTTTCAGGTATGTAGTATAGTGATTTGTCATTATATACCTTATGAGAATAAGTCATCATGATAAATTTACTATCCGTCACCATACAAAGTTATTACAATATTATTGACTATATGTCTTATGCTGTACATTACATTTTTTTAAAATTCATTTATTTTAATTAGTTTCAAGGATACAGTACATTGGTTAGACATTTATATAAGTTCATAAAACAATCCCCTTGATTACTCCTTCTCTGCTCTGGTTTTCCACCTAGCCAAATATGTTAATGTTAACTGTGTTCCCTATGCTATGCTCTCCATCCTCGTGACTATTTATCAACTACTAATCTGTACTTCTTTAAACTTTCACCCCATTCTCCCAGCCCCTCAAACACCCTCCCTTCTATTTGTCATCAAATTGTCCATTATATTTGTGAGTCTGATTTTGATTAGTTTGTTCTTCCTTAGGTTCCACATGTAAGTGAAATCATATGGTATTTATCTTCCTCTGACATATTTCACTCAGCATAATAACCTCGTAAGTCCATCCATGTCATTGTAAATGGTATAATTTCATTTTTTAATGACTAATTAATATTACATTGTATATATGAACTGTAACTTCTTTATCTAATTGTCTGTTGATGGGCATTTAGGTTGCTTCCATATCTTGGTTGTGTGTAAATTTGTGCTGCCATGAATATTGGGGTGTCAGCTGATATCTCATTGTGGCTTTAATTTGCATTTGTCTGATGTTTAGTAACCTTGAACACCTTTTCATATGTCTATTAACAATTTGTGTTTCCTCTTTGGAGAAGTATCTGTTCATGTCTTCTGCCCATTTTTTAATTGGATTGTTTTTTTGTTGTTGAGCTGTATGATTTCTTTATATATTTTAGATATTAACCGCTTATCAAATGTATCATTAGTGAATAACTTGTCCCAATTAGTCAGTAGCCTTTTTGTTTTGTTGATGGTTCCCTTGCTGTACAAAAACTTTTTAGTCTGATGTAGTCTCATTTCTTTATTTTTTTTCTTTCATTTCCCTTGCTCAAGGATATACTTGAAAAGGAATTACTGTTATTAATACCAAAGAATTTATTGCCTATGTTTCTTCTAGAAGTTATATGGTTTCGAGTCTTACATTTAAGTCTTTAATCCATTTTAAACCTATTCTTGTACACAGTGTAAAAAAGTGGTCCAATTTCTTTGGATGTATCTGTCCAATATTCCCACCACCATTTATCAAAGAGACTGTCTTTACCCATTGTATATTCTTTCCTCTTTTGTCATATATTAAGTGAACGTGGAGTCATGGATTTATTTCTGGGATCTCTATTCTGTTCCATTGATCAATGTGCCTGTTTTTATGCCAGCACCATGCTGTCTTGATTACTGTAGCCTTGTACTATAGTTTGATATCAGGTAGTGTGATACCTCCAACTTCGTTCTTTCTCAGAATGCCCGGCTATTCGGTTTTTTTTTTTTTTTTTTATGGCTCCATATAAATTTTAGGATAGTTTGTTCTAGCTCTCTGAAAAATCCATTGGTATTTTGATAGGGATTGCATTGAATCTATAGATTGCTTTGGATAGTATGGCAATTTTAATGATGTAGATTCTTCCTACACATAAACACGGTATATGCTTCCATTTATTTGTACTTTTTCAATTTCTTTTTTTCAATGATTTACAATTTTCTGAGAATAGTCTTTTACCTCCTTGGTTAATTTGATTCCCAGGTAGTTTATAGTTTTTGATGCAATTGTAAATGGGATAGTTTAGTTAATATCTCTTTCTGAAAGTTCATCTTTAGTGTATAAAAATGCCACTGACTTCTGAATATTTATTTTGTATCTTACTACTTTACTAAATTCATTCATCAGTTCTAAAAGTGTTTTTTGTGGAATCTTTAAGGTTTCTATATATATAGTATCATGTCATTGGCAAATAACGAGAGTTTTACTTTTTGCCTTCCATTTTGGATACCTTGTATTTCTCTTTCTTCTCTTAATGCTGTGGCTAAGTCTTTCCAATACCATGTTAAAGAGGAGTGGTAAAAGTAGGCATCCTTGTCTTTTCTTGATCTTAAGGAAAATGCTTTTAGCTTTTCCCCATTGAGTACGATGTTAGCTATAGGTTTGTCATATATGGCTTTTATTATGTTGAAGTATTTTGCCTCTATTCCCACTTTGCTGAGAGTTTTATCATAAATAGATGCTGGATTTTGTCAAACGCTTTTTCTGCATCTATTGATATGATCATATAGTTTTTATATTTTGATTACTTTAGATGTTTTATCACATTAATTGCTTTGTGGATATATGTACCGAACTTGCATCCCAGGAATAAATCCAACTTGACAATTCAAGAGATTTTGGAGAAAGTTTTCTAAGGTCATATTTTCACTGCCACACATTTTTTAACGTTCTATGCATAAGGGGGATTGAGCTCATAAAAAAATATTTACTTTTTAAATTTGAATCTTCAAAGGGAGTTCAGCTTTTCAGTCTATTTTCTATCATTTCGCCCTTATTGTCATTTTCCTTAGGGCTGCTTTATACAACCATATTTCTTTTTCTTCTGTACTTTGTATAACTCCCATATTGTAGATATGACTGTGGTAATTAAATTTATTTTTAACAAATCATATTTAGTCATATATGGAAAGGAATTGAAAACCATCTGCCCTTCTTCCAATTTTACAGTTCAGAATACCCTGGAAGATCTAATTCTAGGATTCGTGTCTCAAACCCCTAGTGTATGTTCTTAGACTATACCACATCCCCTAGTTCATCTAAATTTGGGGGTTTTACAATCTTGTATTTAATATTTAAAAAATCTTATTGTGAATATAAAAGTCTGGAAATGCAACTGACACTACAGAATATTTAAATTAAAATAAATGGGATAATTATTTTAAATGCAAGTCAGATCACATTACTCCTCAGTTAAAAACTTGTTATTGCCATCTCATATGATTCAGGATGTTAGTTAAAGTCCTCATAATAGCTTGCAAGGGCTTTTATAATCTGGTTCCTTATTGTTTCTCTGACCTCATCTTTTATTTTCTTCATCTCCATCAACTCTATATCTTGGCCTCTACTATTCTTTAAATGAACCAATATATTTCTTCTTTAGGACCTGTCTACTTGCTGTTCCCTCACCTCTTCTTTTAGTTATCCACATGGCTAAGTCCCTCACATTATTTAAGTCTCTAAGGTCTTGCCTGACCATATCTAACATAGAGAAAGTCTTTTCAGTGAGCACTCTGCTCTTCTTATCTGTTTTGTTTTCTATATTACTTATTACCACATAACATAATTCACTAAAATAAGCTTCTTGGAGTTATAGAATTTGTTTTTTGCAAAAAAAAAAAATGTAATAATATAGTCTCACAGACTGTTAACAGAAATATAAGCTCAACCAAGACCATGTATATCTGATGGTATACAGAATCAAGCCAAGGTTTTCTGTCCTTTTTGTCTGAAATAAACTGTTTTCATTTAGTTGAGGTTTGGAAACTTGAGCCATTTTCATCTGCAGAAGAAGTCCTGCAAAGAGACAGAAAATCCAAGGTTATCCTGTAAGTAAAACAATTTATGGAGAGACAAACATGGATATCCCTTTCCTTCATGGTTGTCCCTCCATAAATTCTTTCTTCCCATATCCAGAAAGAACCCAAATTCAAAATAAGAGTTATCACATCCAGTCAGGCTAGGTATGTGTAAGATGAAAACATTTCTAGAAGAATAGAGGAATGCAACAAATGTTTTTACTGTGGTTGCTGCATTAAACACTCCATCCATCAAGATGAGTTTGTGTCTCCACACTGTCTTAGAATTGTATAGGATTATATGTTAATAAGAATGTTCTTTGCCTTATTAGAAAAATGTTTTTTGTCCGGTTAGAAAAACAGATCAAACAAATTTTAAATATTGATCCATATGCTTTAAGTCAGATTTTAAATAAATACAAACTTTCTAGAAACACATGCAACAATATGTATCAAAATCATTTAAAATTTTATATTCTAGGTCCAATATCTTATAAGATATTATCGTAAAGAATAAATGACTCCAAGAGAGAACAAGGAATTAAAAAAAAAAAAACTATTTGAAAAAAATAACAAAAACTTTCCTAATCTGATGAAGAAAACAGACATACAATTACGGAAAGTACAGAAAGTTTTAAACAAGGTGAACCAAAAGAGGCCCATACCAAGACACATCATCATTAAAATGTCAAAGATTAAAGACCAAGAGAAAATCTTAAAAGCAGCAAGAGAAAAGCATCTAGTTACCTACAAGACAGCTCCCATAAGACTCTCTGCTGATTTCTCAACACAAAATTTGCAGGTCAGAAGGGATTGGCACTAAATATTCAAAGTGACAAAAAGCAAACTCTTACACCAAGGTTACTCTACTCGGCAAAGCCATCATTGAGAATCAAAGGAAAGATAAAAAGCTTCCCAAGAAGAAGCTAAAGGAGTTCATTGCCAACAAACCAGTATCACAGGAAATGTTAGTAAGACTTCCTTAAGATGAAGAAGAAAAATATGAATAATAAAATGGTAATACCTACCTACCAATAATTACTTTAAATATAAATGGATTAAATGCTCTAATCAAAAGGCATACCATGACCGAATGGAGAAGAAACAGGACCCATACATATTGTGGCCTACAAGAGACTCCTTTCAGATCAAAAGGCACACACAGTTGAAAGTAAAGGGATGGAAAAATATATTTATGAAAATGGAAACAAACAAAGAAAAAAGGCTGGGGTAGCCATCCTTACCCCAAATAGACTTTAAAGCAAAGGCTATAACAAGAGACAAAGAAGAATCCAGCAATCTCACTTCTGGGTATTTATCTGATGAAACCCAAAATACTACTTTAAAGAGATATGTGATTCCATATGTTTATTGCAGCATTACTTACCATAGACAAGTTATGGAGGAATCCTGGGTGTCCATCAATGAATGAATGAATAAAGAAGAGGTGGTACATATATACAATGGAATATTACTCAGCCATAAAAAGTGGAACCTTGCCACCTGCAATAACATGGACTGAAGATATTGTGCTTAATTGAGAAAGTCAGACAGAGAAAGACAAATACCATATAAAATTCACTTATATGTGGAATCTAAAAACAAAATAAACAAACATAAAAGAAACAAACTGTAGATACAGAGAAAAAATTATGGTTGCCAGATGAGAGGCTGGTGGGGGGTGAAAAAGGGTAAAGGATTAAGAAGTGAAAATTGGAAGTTATGAAATAGTCATGGGGATGTAAAACAGCATTAAGGATATAGTCAATAATATTATAATAACTATGTACATTGTTAGATGGGTGCTAGATTTGTCAGGATGATCACTTTGTAAATTATATAAATGTCTAATCGCTATGTTGTACACCTAAAACATATAATATTGCGTACCAACCATAATTCAAAAATAAATATTATTTTTAAAAATATCCTATAAAATAAGAAAAGAATAAATGGCTCCAGCACATATTTACCAGGATACTCATATTGCAATATTTGTAATAGTGAAAATATTAGGAAGAAATATTTAAATGTCCAACAATACAATATTGATACTTTCTATTTTCCACAATGAGAATTATTCCTTATTTTATTGATTCTATAGGCTGTCCTGTTTCTTTATCCATGTATATTAAGATTATGGCATAAAAAGTATTACATGAATAATGCAATAAAAACTTGAGTGCCACTGAAAGTCATTTAAAAAGTACCAAAGTTAACCGTCAATAGTAAATTTTACAAATATCTTTTCTTTATTTTTAAGTTGACATTACAACTATGAAACTAAATGTCCCTAACCAAAAAAAAAATGTGAGTTTGGATAACAATAAATCTCTATATTTAACATGGGTTAATGCAGCACTTTTTAAATATCTTTGACCATGAGATCTTTTCTTTTCTTTCTTTCTTTCTTTCTTTCTTTCTTTCTTTCTTTCTTTCTTTCTTTCTTTCTTTCTTTTCTTTCTTTCTTTCTGTAAAACCATTAACAAATTAATAAAAGAGGTTTTTTTTTTATAATGATTTTTTAAATTTTTAAATTATAGTTGACATACAATATTATGTAAGTTTCAGGTGTACAACATAATGATTAGACATCTATAAAACTCACCAGCCGATCACCCTGATATATCTGGCACCCATCTGGCAACATAAAAAATTATTACAATATTATTGACTATTCCTTATCTATACATTATATCCCATGACTATTTCGTAACTACCAATTTATACTTCTTAATCTCTTCCCCATTTTTATCCACCCCCGCTAAATCCCTCACATCTGGTAACCCTCAAAATGTTCTCTGTATCTATGAGTTTATTTCTATTTTATCAGTTAATTTTGTTCTTTAGATTCCACATGTAAGTGAAATCATATGGCATTTGTCTTTTCTGACTGCATTCAGCACATTTCATTTATTTGTTTGTTTTATGGCTGAGTAATATTTCATTGTATATATATATACCATCTCTATATATGTACCATTTCTTCTTTATTAATTCATCCATTAGTGGACACCCAGGATGCTGTCATATCTTGACTATTTTAAATAATGCTGCATTGGACATATAAATGTGCATGTCCCTTCAAAGTAATATTTTGTATTTCTTCAATAAATACCCAAAAGTGAAATTACTGGGTCCTTCTTTGTCTATTGTTATAGCCTTGTTTTAAACTATATTTTATCTGGTATAAGTATTGCAACTCCAGATTATTTTTTCAATTCTATTTTCATTAAATATTTTTTTCCATCCCTTTACTTTCAGTCTGGGTATGTCTTTTGACCTGAAGTGAGGCTCTTGTAGGTAGCATATGTAAGGGTCTTATAATCTTATCCATTCAGCCTCCCTATTTTTGATTGGAATATTTTTTTTATTTGAAGTACTTGATAGATATGTAGTTATTGCCATTTCATTATTCATATTTTTGATACATATTTTTTTTCTTCTTAAAAAGTCCTACTGATATTTTCTATAATACTGGCTTAGTGGTGATGAGCTCCTTTAGTTTTTTTCTTGGAAGCTCTTTATTTGTTCTTTGGTGCTAAATGATAGCTTTGCTGAGTAGAGTAATCTTGGTTGTAGGTCCTTGCTTTTCATCACTTTGATATTTTGTGCCAATTTCTTCTGGCCTGCAAAGTTTCTGTTGAGAAATTGGCTGACAGTCTTATGGGTACTCCCTTGTAGGTAACTGATTATTTTTCCTTTACTGTTTTTAAGATTCTTTGTCTTTAAATTTGGGCATATAATTATGATATATCTTGATGTGGGCCTCTTTGGATTCAGTTTGTTTGGGACTCTCCGAGCTTCCTGAGATTGTGTATCTATTTCCTTCACAGGTTAAGGAAGTTTCCACCATTATTTCTTCAAATATGTTTTCAATTTCTTGCTCTCTCTCTTCTACTTCTGTTACCACTATGATACAAATGTTGTGATGCTTGATATTGTCCCAGAGCTCCCTGAAACTATCCTCATTTTAATTTTTTTTGTTATTGTTGTTGCTGTTCTAATTGGGTGTCCTCTGCTACTCCATTCTTTATATTGGTGATTCAATCCTCCACTTCAACCACTCTGTTGATTCCGTTCTTCATCTCAGATATCGTGTTCTCCATTTATGATCTTTTTAAAATGTTTTCTATCTCCATTTTTACGGGTTTTTTTTTTGTTTTTTTTGTTGTTAAAGTTCTTATTGAGTTTATCTACGTTTCCCCTAAGTTTGAACTGGTAGATCGCTTGTCTTTATTTGTTTAATTCTTTTTCTGGAGTTTGTTATGTTTTTGTTTTTGTTTTTTTTTTCATTTGGGGCATGTTTCTTTGTCTTCGTATTTTGGCTGCATTTCTGTGTCTGTTTCTATGTATTAGGTAGAGCTCCTAAGTCTCCTGATTTTAATAGAGTGGCTTTATATAGCAGGTATTCTGTGGAATTCAGTGGCACAGTCTTTCCTGGTCCCTAAACCAGATGCTGAAGATGCGTCCCTTGTGTAATTTGTGTATACCCTCCTGTTTTAGTTGAGTTTTGGTTCCTGTTTACACTTTAATGAGAAGGAATGACCCTTGGGTGATTGGGTTTGAGAGCTGGCTGCTTAGGGGCTGACCTTATAGAGAGGATTCACTTTAGCAGGGCTCTGTTGCCTGCTCAGTCTGTTCTTTGGGTGTGCCCTCCTCAAATGCAGCCCTGGATGGTGCTGTGTCTCTGGCATACGTCCAAGCAGGTTTTGAGTGTGCTGGCACAAAGGCCTCATGGGACAGACCCAGCTGCAGGCCAAGTTCAGTCTAAGCCTGTGAACTTCTGGGGCCACCTGTTAAGGGTCACAAAACAATCCAAAGATGGTTGCTTCCAAAGCTGGGCTTACAGGTGCCTCAAGAGGCCACGCCAGAAACTGAGGCTTACTGCTGCTAGTGCCGGACTTAGGAATGCACAATCAAGTGGTACACCCCTAGGCCAGATCCTGCTTCTTTGGGTTTGTGAGCCTTTGAAGTTTTTTTAGGAAAATCGCAGTATGAGCCAAGACAGGTTATTTTAATGGAATAAACCATTGGAGGAAGCTTGGGTTGGCCAGCAAGTTGGAAGAGATATGGTCTCAGAGATTCACCTGAGTAGATCGATCTGTTTAATCAGGTTGATGGAGACTCAGACATGGTGGCTGCCTGCATCTGCAAGCTAGAAGTGGGAAGGGCTCAACAAAGGAATAACAAATACTGCCAGTACTTCTAAGAGAAAGTCACCTCTCCAGACCTTGCCTTGAAGCCAAACAACTCAGTTTTTTCTTGTGTGTCCCTGGCACTCCTCAAGCAGCTGCTCCAGTGCTGCGGCTTGGAGCAAGTCCATCACTGAGTAAGTCCATGTGCAAGACCTTTAAGAGGACTGTCTGTGACTCCACAGTGCTCCATCTCACTCAGCTACAATCTCAGCTGTTTTCACAGCCAGAGATACTTTTCTATCCAGCAGTGGAACCCCAAATTGGGGAGCCCAGTGTGGAAATGGAACCTCTCAGTTCTCCGGGAAGTGGAGCTCTGCAGCCAAGCAAGATAACCCTCCCGATTCTTGACTGCCTGACATGGCTGTGGGACTGGCCCATTTCACATCTCCATCCCTCCTATCAGTCTCAATATGACCTTTTACATATGTCCCCAGTTGTAGAACTTCTGTTCAGCCAGACCTCAGACTACTCCCAGTGATGGTTGCTCTGTAATTTTGTTGTAATTTTGAAGTGGTCATGAGAGGAGTCAAGCACAGAATCTACCATCTAAGCAACTTTGACTGGACCCTCCTAAAATAGTTCCTTTGGTATCTACTTAAAAAACACTGACCTCATCCCATATCTTCATTTACTTATTGAGAAACCACAGACCAATGTCGAGATACGAATCGACCAAATTTGCACATCCTAATTATTTACCGAGTTGAGGTTAGAACTCAGATCACCAGATACTAATCAAGTTTTGTCAAGTTTTATTCTGTAGGCATGCATTTTATATAACTAGCTGTATGAGTTGTTCATATAGCCTTTTACTTTTTTGATGGGGAAAAGGTGAAGTTAACAAGAAATTTAGATAAGATGTTTTATTTAGAGAACAAAAAATTAATAAACACATTATATAAGTAATACACATAAAATAGTGTTTAAAATTTGATGATTGAAACAAACAAAACAGAACAGATTCACAGATACAGAGAACAAACTTATGGTTGCCAGATGGGAGTGGGTAGGGAGACTGGGTGAAAAAGGCAGAGAGATTAAGTACAGATTGGTAGAATATAGTCATGAGGATGTAAAGCCCAGCATAGGTAATATAGTTAAGCATATTGTAATAACTATGTATAGTGCCAGGTGGGTATTGAAATAATCGGGAAGGTCATTTCATAACGGTATAGATGTGTAGACACTGTGCTATACACCTGAAACTAATATAATCATGAATGTAAACTGTTATTGAAAAATAAATAATAAAAGTAAAATGGAATATACCTGAAAATCCACAAAAATTATTATACATTTTTAAAGTTTGTATTTATAACAATAGTAGAAAGTTACATTTATATAGTAATTTATAGTTAAGAAAAATATTCATGATTTTGGTGTCAATCAAATTTTCTAATATATGATAAACTTAAAACATATCTGTCCTTATTAGAGTCGGTATGACCCGATGTGTGCATAAACTTTCAGAGGGCACTGTCTTTCTGATGAGCTTTCCTCGATTTTCACTCAATGGTTCTTTCTAAAGACTTGATTTTGGGGGTCTTCTTGAGGTTTTTATTATATTGGGCTTTCAAGTTCTAAATAATTTGGGACCCCTGACTTCAGGCTATTTCCCTATTTAGCAAACTAATGATTCTCAGGCTACACTTTTTGAACTCCCTCATCTTCTTCAAGTCTTTGCCCTAATGGCATCTTTTCAGTGAGGCCTACAGTGTCCACTCTAATAAAAACTGCAACCAACCACTTCCACCTCATCCCAGATTTCTCAATCCCCATTACACAGCTTTATATAGTATTTATAGCATTTATGACCTGCTAACACACTGTATGATTTAGTAATTTGTCATTTTTCTAACTTACTGTTTATTTTCCTCTGCTTGAATTTAAGTTTCATGAGGAAAGAGCTTTTTACTTCCTGTTCCGTTTACTAATGTATGTTTATTCAGGACTTATTATATGCCAGGTCCTGTACTAAGCACTAGCATATAGTAACATTCAAAGAACATTAATTGAAAGAAATAATAAACTTCCTCCTGCTCAAAGACTTTTAGTGACTCCTTCCTGAATAATCATAAAAACTAAAGTCCTCTTCATTTTCGAAATGCCTTAAAATCTGTCGATACACTACTTATATAATAACCTTCTTCCTCAATTTGCATCCTTTAATCTAATTGGTACAACCTCTTTAGAGTTTCAAACCATTAACCTTTACAAAATAAAGGCCAGATTTGTGATAGGCCTCCATAATCTGTCCTCATTATGTCTTTTTGGTCTCAGCCCCTGCCATTCATCTTTCTTGCATCCTATGACACATAGAAAACACATGAATGTCATTTCTCTTTCCAAGATTCCCTTAAATGTTACTCCCTCATTGAAGCCTTTTCAATATTCCTACCTCCACCTTTATTCTCATTCATTCGGATTTGAGCTCTATATTTACGTCAATGTAGACATATTGGTTTCCAAATAAACTATTACTTTTTGACATCTGGGAAATTGCCCTATGTATTTTGTACCATAGAACATAGCACAGTGCATGACACATAGCAAGTGATTAAAAAAATTTTGCTGAAAGAATGACTGCAGTGCCAAATTGTACCTTGGCATGTTCACCTATGTCATTATTCACATTTGGATGTTCATTAATTTTCCCTTCCAGCTGACTCCTAACCATTCGTTATGGCTAAGTTCAATTTTTCCTTCATCTGCCTAAATCACTTTAGTTTTTTTTTAATCTAATAATGCTTATTCCTCAGAAATAATCCTTACTATACAGATTCATGTTAGACTGTATATAGTCATTCATTGTTAGCTCTTGCTTATTTGTACCCAACATTTCTAAGGCTAAGTACCATGTCTTATAATGTTAGACAACCCCTACACCCAAGTTCAAACACTTAGAAGCTAGTCAATATACAAACTGACTAAAAATAATTTTTGATCCTCAGATTTCTTTTTGTGTAGGAGTACAGGATTGTCTTGAGCTTTCAGTTCTCACAGACTCTCTAACAGATAACGTCTTCAGCTTTAAAAATTTGTAAGAACTAAGTTTATCTTCTGATTATACCAGAATTCTAATTATGTCTCCAGATGTCCCTTTCTCAATTATTTTATCCTAAATGTTTCTCTTTTAGTATGAGATAATCTCTTAGTCCCCTAGCTTCTTAACCAGAAAATAAGGAAATACAATTCTTCTTTAAAAGTGAGTTTCAAAGGTATATTATTTTGTTAAAAGATTCCCTTAGTCAATATGTTTGGAAAGTACTGTATTACCTAGCCCTTCTCCTGGAAAGTCACAGCATATATTAGCATTTTAAAGACTCTATAAAGTTTATAGATATGATTATTGCTTTTCATGCCATTTAATTTAATATTCACAGTATTCCTATAAGGAAGGTACTCTGTTATTCTCATTTTAATAGGAAAAAAAAAAACTAAGGCACAAAGAAATTAATTAATTTGCTTAAATTCACATAGCTAATAAGTGGTGAATCCAGGGTAAAAATAGTAACCACATGAATTGAATTCTTGATTCTAACAACTACATCTCTTCTGTCAATAAAGTATTCCATAGAAATAGCTTTCATTACAAGAGCATGTTTTAATAATGATAATAAAACATTTCATTAGTGTTTTCCATGTGCCATGCTCACACTGTGCTAAAAATGTTTACATGCACCATGACACTTACTTCTCAAAATAATTCTATGAGATAGATGGTGAATATAATAATACATCTGAAGAAATAAAGACTTAAAGAGATGATGCAACTTGCCCAAGTGTTCACAATTTTAATTGGTAGAGCTGAGATTAAAAACTCTGAAAGGGAGATAAACTTAATATTAAAGTATCTCTTAACATAAATTTATCTGCATTGAAAAAGGCAGTGTTATGTTACCCAAATAAAATCATTGCTCATCTCTGAATGGCGGTGCTACATGATTACTCCAAAGCAATTTAGAATCTAAACACTCTTTTGTGTCCTAAAGCAATAAATAAAATATACCTCTGGAAGCTTGGTAAAAGAGATTTTTCTTACTCATTAAGTAAATATTTTTTCAAAAGTTTATTTGCTTAACTGTTTCTACACCTTGGGTGATTTTTACTTGAAAATATGTTAAGGTTGATTGATTAGGAAAAAGTGTTCATAAATGTTTTTATAAACTTTTTTTTAGAAAGAATGATATTTTGAAGTAAAAGAATGTTTATACTTTTTAAAGAAAAGGTGTAAAAATAAAAATATAGAAAATCTCAGCATAATGTAGATTATGTCTGCATACATTTTTAAAGCTACTATAAGTGTCTTTATTTTAGACACATTCGAGATTCCATATAATGAGGCATGAAACATACTGCATATGTAGAAATCTGGTTCCTGATTTCACATATTCACCTCTGTGCTGAATGCCCCACCAAGGGGGTTTTTCTCAGGTTCTTGCCATAAGATGAAGATGCCTATCCTAAGATGTTTGTGATATTGTGAGGTCAAGACTGGTTTTGGATCAGAAACTTTAGGTCTGCACTTCATATTGTAGATTTGCATGTAGGATGATATCTAGCATACAGTAGGTGGTTCTTATTTGAAATGCAGTGAATGTCACATACTGGCTCTTAAACGTTGTGAAACTTACTTTCTTCTATTTCTTAATTTCTTCATCTGAAAAAAAAAATAGAATAAGCTACTATTATTACCCAGACCAGTTTAGAGAAATAAATACAGTGATGGATGAGGAAACATTTAAAAAGCTATTTTTGTAGAATGACTTCTAGTCTAACAACAGTTACTTGTAGACTGCCTGGTTCAGTTCTCTGTAGCCCACCTACGTGTCTTAACCATTGAAGTAAAATATACATTAGCCAGTTATAAACCCTAGGAGGAGGATTTGTTTCCAGTTAAGATAGAAAAGTAGGTAAACACTGTACTTGCCTGCTTTCCCAACTACATCAAAATTACAACTAACCTATAGAATAGCCCTCATTGAGAACTGCCTGAAGTCTAGCTGAAAAGAAGTCCTACAACAAAGGACATATGGAAGGAGCCAGATCAAGACTGGTAGGAGGGGCAGAGACACAAAATAGGCTGGTCCTAAATCCATATGAAATGGTTAAAAAATCGGGAGGGATATCTCAACTGCAGAGGTCCACTGGAGGAGCGAGGTGTTCCAGCCCCTCACAAGGCTCCCCAGCCCAGGGTTCCAGTACTAAGAAAAAAAACTCCACAACTTCTGGCTGGAAAAACCAACATAAATTGTGGCTGAGAGAGTTGAGGGGCTGCTGAAGTCCCAAAAATTCCTTCAAAAGAACTCATGTGTAAACTTACTTGCTGGTAGAGACACTTTTTGTGAGATCCAGTGCACTGGGCAGCAGCTTGAAAGGCTCCAGGGACATATGGGAAGGAACTGAATTGTCTGGCTTCAGTGCAAGGGCTGGAAGAGCAGCTTTATCACAGACAAAAGGCTAGTTCCTTTGTTGAGCCATCCCCCTATGAAGTATGCATGTGCAGGTGATTCTATATCTGAGTAGCCATCAACCTAGCTAACATCATTCACCCTGTCTTGATGATTTCCGGAGACCCTAACCTCACTAAAATTATGGGCTCACCCAAGCCACTTTCAGTGGCTTTTAAATACAAATGGCCTATCTTGGCTTATGCTTCTGACTCTCTTAAAATACCTCAAAGTTTAACAAACACCAAATAATGAGCATCTGGCCTCAGCATGCTCCATACTTCTTGCAAAACAGCCACAATCCCAGCGCTAGCATCAGCTGGCCTTTTTCACAACTTAAACACTCCAAGGCACCTCCAAGCTGAACACAAGTGGCACCCATCTACAGATCACTTTGGAGCTCATACTGAGAGGCTCCAGGAAGGGCTAATGCAGCAACTGACCACAGGTTGAAACAGAGCTCCTCTGAAGAGGCTCAAGAACCAACACAACTGGTGGCCAGCTTCAGGCCATAACAGAGCACCACCCAACCCCATCTGTACAAAAGATACACACAAAAGGCAGACTGGAAAGGCACAAGAACCCTCTTTAAGTAAATTCTGACTCATAGGGTTAACTCTTGCACTATCTCCTCCACTGTGGTGATGGATAGTCTCCACAACCAAAACCTGCAGGTCAATTTGACATGCAACAAACAAACTCAACTATGAAATAAGGGCACACACAACCCATTTAAAACACACACACTTGGAGCACTCAGCTCAGACAACCAGAGAGACTGGGCCACTGGGCCTCACAGAACTCTTACTAAATAAGGCCAGGAAACATAGCAGCCCTATCTAATACAAAGACAAGAAAAAAACACAGGAAGGCAGCCAAAATGGAGAGACAAAGAAACATGTCCCAAATGAAAGAACAGAACAAAACTTCAGAAAAAGAACTAAACAAAATGGAGACAAGCAATCTGCCAGATGCCGAGTTCAAAACATTGATTATAAGGTGCTCAATGAGCTTAGGAGAAGAGTAGATGAACTCAGTGAGAACTTTACAAAAAAAAATTTTTTAACAAAAATGGAGATAGAAAACATAGAAAAGAACTTATTATAAATAAAGAATACAATAACTGAAATTAAGAATACATTAGAGGGGATCAACAGTAGATTAGATGAAACAAAGGATTAAATCAGTGATTTGAAAGAGAAGGTAGCAGAAAACAATCAGAACAGTAAAAAGAGAAAAGATTTTAAAAATATGAGGATACTTTAAGGAGCCTCTGGGACAACATTCACATCATAGGAATACCAGAAGGAGAAGAGAGCAAGGAATTGAAAACCTATTTGTAAAACTGATGACAGAAACCTTCCCTAATATGGCAAAGGAAATAGACATACAAGTCCAGGAAGCCAGAGTCCAAAGCAAAATGAACTCAAAGAGGCCCACACCAAGACATATTATAATTAAAATTCCAAAGGTTAAAGACAAAGAGAAAATCTTTAAAAAAAAAAAAAAAGTAATAGAAAAGCAATTAGTTGCCTACCAGGGAGCTTTCCTAAGACTGTCAGCTATTCCTCAACAGAAAATTTGCAGGTCAGATGGGAATGGTAAAATATATTCAAAGTGGTGAAAAGCAAAGACCTATATCCAAAATTACTCTACCCAGTAAAGTTGTCATTTAGAATCACAGGACGGATAAAGAGCTTCCCATTCAAGAAAAAGCCAAAGGAGTTCCTTATCACCAAGACAGTATTACAGGAAGTTTTAGAGGGAGGAGGAGGAGGAGGAGGAGGAGGAGGAGGAGGAGGAGGAGGAGGAGGAGGAGGAGGAGGAGGAGGAGGAGAAGAAGAAGAAGAAGAAGAAGAAGAAGAGAAGAAGAAGAAGAAGAAGAAGAAGAAGAAGAGAAGAAGAAGAAGAAGAAGAAGAAGAAGAAGAAGAAGAAATATATGAATAATTAAATGGCAATAACTACACATCCAGGAATAATTACTTTCAATGTGAATGAAATACACACCAACTGAAAGTAAAGGGATGAAAAAAAAGTCTTTCATAAAAATAGAAACAAACTAAAAAATAAAGCTGGGGTAACAATACTTATACCACACAAAATAGATTTTGAAACAAAGGTTATAATGAGAGACAAAGAAGAACCCAGTTATCCCACTTTGGGGTGTTTATCTGAAGAAACTCAAAACTCTACTTTGAAGGGATATATGATTCCATATGTTCATTATAGCATTATTTACAGTAGCCAAAATATGGAGTCTACCAAGGTGTCCATCAATGTGTAAATGGATTAAGAAAAAAATGGTACATATATACAATGGAACATTACTCAGTCATAAAAAAATAATGAAATCTTACCATCTGCAACAACTTGGATAGACCTAGAGGATGTTGCGCTGAGTGGAGTAAGTCAAACAGAGAAAGACAAATGCCACATGATTTCACCTATATGTGGAATCTAAAGAATAAAATCAACAAACAATTCGAAATAGAAACAATTTCGTAGATACAGAGAACATTTTGATGGTTGCTAGATGGGAGGGGATTTGGTTAAATGGATAAAATGGGTCAGAGATTAAGAAGTACAAATGGGTAGTTACAAAATAGTCATGGGAATGTAAAGTATAGCATAAGGAAATTAGCCAATAGTATCTCAATAACTATGTATGGTGTCAGATAGATACTAGATTTAGCAAGGTGATCATTTTGTAAAATATATAAATATCTAATCTCTATGTTTTATATTTAAAACTAATATAATATTATATAACTATAATTGAAAAACAAAAAAAATAATTTTTAAAAATTTAGTTCCCAATCATTGTTTTAAGCTAAAAAAAAATTAGTTTTAAAAAGAGATTTTTTTCGGAGTTTGTCAATATGACGGGGTAGATAAATGCTGTACATGCCTCTTCTCACAACCACATTGAAATTGCAACTAAATTATGAAAAAGTCAACCTAGGGAACAATTTTAAAACAAGCTGAACAGAACTTCTATAATGGGAAATAAAAGAAAGAGACTACACTGAGTCTGGTAAAATAGGCAAAGACATGAAACAGGCCGGTCCACACCCATGTGTGGTATTTGAATATTGGAAGAGCTATATAGGCTGTGGAGTCCCTGCCTCCAATGGAGCAAATGGCCCTAGTCCCACAGTGTCTGCAGCTCAGTGTCTCAGTGCCAGGAAGAGATGTCTCCGCAAAACCTGGCTTTAAAAAGTAATGGGAATTCCAGCTGTCCTGGTGAGATGGAAGGCAGTTAGAAATCTAGATATCTTACAAAGGGCCCACACATAGATTCACTAGCTTGGGCACTCATCATGAGCTTCAGCAGAGGTACAGTAGCTCAAGAGGCATCAGAAACAAACAGAGACAAAGACTGAGTTGCGTGGCTTCAGAATGAATGCTTGAAAGACAGATGCCATTGATCCTTTGTTGAGCCTTTCTCCTGTGGGCACCATCTTGCTTGTGTTGAGTCCTTCCACAACATGGCCAAAACTGAATCTTCGATGGGTTCCTGAAATATGCTTGCTTCTCCCCAGTGACTCCCTGAGGCCCTGCCACACCCAACTCACAAATTTCCAGGTGTCACCATTGGGTGGTTACTGGGCACCAGCCCTCCCTCATGTTCTCAGCAGGAGGTCCCTTCTGCAGCAGCAGTCGCATGCCTTGGCCACACATTCAGGAAACACTTTCAGTGGCAGGCAACCTTCTCTGGCCCTAGCTGTAGTATTTTTTTTAAACAAACCTCAGTTGTCTGTGAGGCTGACAGGAGCAGTGGCTGGCCTTGGAGTGAGCTGAGATTTTTGCAAGTGACCACAGACTCAGCACTGACAACAAATGTGAATTTACACCAATCTGGGGAACACCACTTGCCTCACCGTGGTGAATGACTGAGACCATGCCTCATCCAACTCTGGTAGTGCTGAGGCTTATTCAGCTGCCGAGTCTTGCAAGGTAGCTAGCATATAGCCTCAGGCCTAGGGGTGCCTTGGGCTTTTTGCTGTATAGCTTCAGGACCAGTACTAGTGGTAGTTGGCTTCAGTTTGTCAGTTGTCTCTCCTACCTCAGGCAGTGACCAAAACATGGATAGATTTGTAGCTCTTACCAGGTGGCCTCAAGCAGGACACAGAACAGCAGCAAGACCTTGAAATGATTGCGAGCCCCTTGCAAGGAGTTCTTGAATGATCCACTTGGAGGCTGGCCTTAGAGCTCAACAGAGCACCACCTAATTAGACCCACAAGTGACACACAAAGATTAGTTTAATAAACACACTGAACTGCTGGGGTAAATCTTACTCCATGATGTCAGCCCCCACACAGCAGCTCATACATTTTGGGTGTGGTCAGTTCTCCAACCAGTCAGCCTGAGAGTCAATCCCATTTACTGATATGCCAACAACAATTAAAACTCAACTACAACAAGAGGGTGCACACAACTCACAAAAGAGACAGTCCTGGAGAACCCAGTACAGGTGATCAAGGAGACTATACCACTGGGCCTCAAAGGTATCTACTACATAAAGCCAACAGGCCAAGACTGGGAGACATAGACGATCTACCTAATACATAGAAACAAACACAGAGAGGCAGCCTAAATGGGAAAACAAAGAAACATGTCCGAAATGTAAAACAGGAGAAAACTTTAGAAAAAGAACTAAATGAAATAGAGGCAAGCAACCTTCCAGATATAGAGTTCAAAATACTGGTTATAAGGATGCTCAGTAAACTTAGAGGAAGAGTAAATGAATTCAGTGAAAACTTCGAAAAGAGATAGAAAACATAAAATGGAAGTGGAAAACATAAAAGGGAACCAGTCATAAATGAGGAATACACTATCTGAGATGAAGATAACTTAGGCAAAGAATAGATAAGCTTAGTGAAAACTTAAACAAAGAGATAGTAAGCATAAAAAATTATAAAATCATAAGAAAGAACTATCATAAAAAATATGATAACTGAAATATAGAATATACTAGAAAGAATCAACAGTAGATTGGGTGAAGCAGGGAATCAAATCATAGATTTGAGGACAAGGTAGTAGATAATACCTACTACACCGAATATGAAAACACTTTAAGGGACCTCTGGTACAACATCAAGCATAATGACATTCACATCATAGGAGTACAAGAAGAAGAATGAAAGCATAGGATTGAGGAAAATCATAATTGAGGAAAAAAATGATTGAAAACTTCTCAAACCTAGTGAAGGAAGGAGTTCAAGAAGTACAGAGTCCCAAACTCATTGAACCCAACCAGATTTACACCAAGACACATTATAATTAAAATGGCAAAGGTTAAAGACAAAAGAGAATTCTAAAACAAACAAACAAACTGAAAGACTGGAATGATTCCATTTTTCTGAGTGATCCCAAGATGAATTGTACGAAAAGTTCCCCAAAGGCCAGTGGTCAAGAACAATGCCTTACCACCTGGCCAAACCAGCTAAGCCAGCTAATCGGTGGGCCCTTAAGTCACCCCCACCCTTATTTTCTCCTGCACATATTCTGATTACTGCACCCGGCACCTTCTGCACTCGGCCCTACCTTCTGCACTCGGCCCTTTCTGCGCACGGCCCCCTCTATACACAGTCCCAACTGCACACAACCCCCTTTTGCACGCAGACCTAACAACCTACCACCCAATCCCTTTAAAGGTCAACCTAACCCCCCAATCAGGTAACGCCAAGGCATCTCCCCAAGGCTTGCGGTTTTACCCTTTAAATTAGGCCCCAACCCCTCGGTCGGGGCTCCTCTCAACCACTGCTGCGTCAGTGAACTAGTGGGGTCCAAACTTGAGTTTGTCAGTAAACTCCCTCTTGCGCTTGCATCGGTGTCAGTTTCCTTCTTGGCTCGTGGAGTTCCAAACCAGGGCATTACAAAACAAACAAACAAAACAAAAGGAAGGCAGCTAGTTACTTACAAGTGTACTCCCATAAGAATAAAAGCTGATTACTCAATAAAAATTTTGCAGACTAGATGAGATTAGCACTATAGTTGAAGTGATAAAAAGCAAGGAACTACAATCAAGACTACTCCATATAGGCAAGGCTATCAATTAAAATTGAAGATGAGATAAAGAACTTCTTGACAGGAGAGAGCTAAAGAAATTCACCACAACCAAGCCAGTATTACAAGAAATGTGGAAGGGACTTTAAAAGGAAGAAAGGAAATAAAAAATTATCAGAAATATGAATAATGAAATGACAATAACTACGTGCCTTTCGATAATCACTTTAAATGTAAATGGTTTAAATACTCCAATCCAGAGATATAGGTTAGCTAAATAAAAAAGAAAATAAGGCCCATACATATGCTGTCTATAAGAGACCCACTTCAGATTGAAAGACACACACAAACTTAAAGTAAAGGGATGGAAAAAGATATTTCATACAAATGGAAATGGAAAATAAAGCTGGAATAACAATACTTATACCAGACAAAATACTTCAAAACGAAACTACAATACGAGACAGAAGGACATTACATAATGAGAAGAAGATCAATTCGACAAGAGGATATAACCTTTATAAACATTTATGCACCCAACTAGGAGAACTTAATTATATAAAGCAAATACTGACAGACATAAAGGAAGCCATCCATAGTTATACAGTCATAATAGGAGACTTTAACACCCCGTTGACACCAGTGGACAGAACTTCCAAGCAGAAAATTCACAAGTAAACAATGACTTTAATTGTACACTAGGCCAGATGGATTTAATCAATACATTTAGAGCATTTCACCCTAAAGCAGCATAACATACATTCTTCTCAATTACAAAATGAAAGTTTTCCAAGATAGTCTACATGTTAGGCCACAAAATGAATTTCAGGAAAATTAAGATGATTAAAATTTTATCAAGCAACTGTTCTAACATAGTGGTATGAAACTAGAAATCAATTACAAGAAAAAAAATCTGAAAAATACACAAACACATGATGGCTAAATAACATGCCACTAAACAATGAATGGGGTAAAATGAGATCATAAAATAAATCAAAGTTACCTTGAGGCAAAATGAAAAAGAAAACACAACTCAAAAAGTACGGGACACATCAAAATTATTCCTAAGAGAAAAATTAATAGCAATACAGGCCTACCTCAAGAAAGAAACAAACAAAAAAACTCAAATGAACCATCTAACCTTATACCAAGAAAGAAAGAAAGAGAAGAAAGAAAGAAAGAAAGAAAGAAAGAAAGAAAGAAAGAAAGAGAACAGCAAACAAAACCCACAGTAAAAAGAAGAAAATAAAAAAATCAGAGCAGAATAGACGAAATTGAGTTTTTAAAAATAGTACAAAAGGTAAACAGAATTGATAAACCTTTAACAGCATTCATTCCGAAAAAAAGAGAAGAGCCAAAACAATAAAATCAGAAGTGAAAAAACAGTGGTTACGACTAACTATAAGCAATTATATGCCAAGAAATTTGGCAATCTGGAGGTAACGGGAAAATTCCTAGAAATATACAATCTCTCAAATCTGAGTGAAGAATAAACAGAAAATCTGAATTGACAGATTACTACTGATGAAATCAAACTAGTAATCAAAAAATTCCCACAAAAACAAAAGTCTTGGACTAGGTGGCTTTACAGGTGAATTTTACAAAACAGTCAAAAAATAAATAACATCTGTTCTCAAACTATTCTGAAAATTTCAAGAAAAGGGAAGGCTCCCACACTAATTTAATAAGGCCACAATTACCAAAGACATTACCAAAAAAGACCGTTTAAGGTTGATCTTGTTAATGAACATGGACGCATAAATCCTCAACAAAATGACAAACTAAACTCAGAAATACATTGAAAAAATCATACACCATATTCAAGTTAGATTTATTCCTGTGATGCAAATTTGATTCAATATTCACAAATCAATTAATATGGTATGCCATATCAATAAGTCGAAAGATAAAAATCATACAATTATATCAATAAATGCAGAAAAGCATTTGACAAAATCTGGCATCCATTTATGATAAAAAAAAATCAGCACAATGGGAATAGAAGGAACATACCACAACATAAAGACCATATATGACAAACCCACAGCTAACATCATACTCAACATGGAAAAGCTAAAATGGTTTCCTTAGGAACAAGACAAGGATATCTGTTTTCACCACTTTTATTCATCATAGTACTGGGAGTCCTGGCCACAGCAATTATACAAGGAAAAAAAAATAAAAGGCATTCAAATAGGAAAAGAAGAAGTAAATTTGTCATATTTTGCAGACATGATACTATATAAAAAGAACCCTAAAGATTCCACCAAAAAAACTGGTGAACTCTTAAATGAATTCAGTAAAATAGCAGGACACAAAATTAATATTCAGAAATAGGTTGTATTTCTATACACCAATAACAAATTATCAGGAAGAAAAACTAAAAAAAAAACCAATCTCATTTACAGTGGCTTAAAAGATGCTTAGGAATAAATTTAACAAAGGAGGTAAAAGATATGAACTAGAAAAAATAAGATACTAATGAAAGGAATTGAAGCAGATACAAATAAATGGAAATATATACCACGCTCATGAATAGAAAGAATTAACATCTTTAAAATGTCCACACTACCCAAAGCATCAAAATATCAATGACATTTTTCAGAGAGCTAGACAAACAACCCTAAAATTTATATGGAACCATAAAAGGCCACTAATAGCCATGGCAACCTTGAGAAAAAAGAAAAAGTTGGAAGTATCACAATACCTGTTATTACACTTTATTATAAGGCTATAGTAATCAAAACAGAATGGTAGTGGCACAAAAACAGATGCATAGATCAATGGCACACAATGGAGTCCAGATATAAATCTAAGCCTGTATGGTCATTTAATATATGACAAAGATGATAAAAGTATACAATGGATAAGGACAGTTTATTTAATATGTGGTGTTGGAAAATCTGGATAAATACATGAAAAAGAAAAAGAAAAAATGAAACTGGACCATCTTTTTACACCATATACAAGAATAAACTCAAAATGGATTAAAGACTGAAATGTAAGACCCAAAACCATAGAACTGCTAGAAGAAATGTAGGTAGCAAACTCCTGACATTGCTCTTAGTAAATATCTATCTATCTATCTATCTATCTATCTATCTATCTATCTATCTAGATAGATAGATAGATATAGATAGCTAGCTAGCTAACTATATATATCTCCTCAGTCAAGAGGAACAAAAGATAAAATAAAAAAATGGAACTACATAAAACTAAAAGGTTTTGCATACAAAAAAAATATCTATCAACAAAACCAAAAGACAACCTACTGAATGGGAGAAGATATTTGTCAATGATATATCTGATAGGGGGTTAATATCCAAAATTTATAAAGAACTCATTTAACTCAACAACAACAACAACAAACAACAAACAACAACAACAACAACAACAACAACAAATGATCCAGTTAAAAAAATGTGCAAAGAAACTGAATAGGCATTTCTCCAAAGAGAACATACAGATGACCAATAGATTCATGAAAAAGTATTCAAGGTCACTATCATCAGAGAAATACAAATTAAAACCACAATGAGGTATCACTTCTCACCTATCAGAATGGTTTTCAATCAATAATCAAAAAACAACAAGTGTTGGTGAGGATGTGGAGAAAAGAGAACCTTCATACACTTTCGGTGGGATTGCAAATTGCTACAACCACTATGGAAAACAGTTTGGAGGTTCTACAAAAAATTAAAAATAGAACTAACTTTTTAATTTAAAATGAACCAGCAATTTCACTTCTCAGTATTTATCTAAGGAAAACTGAAAACCTAATTTTAAAAAATTTCTGCACTCCTAGGTTCACTGAAGTGCTATTTACAATAGCAAGATGTGGAAGTAACCTAAGTGCCCATAAATAAATGATTAGATAAAGAAGAGGTGCACATATATACAAGGAAATATTACTCAGCCATAAAAAAATAAAATCTTACTATTTTCAATGACATGAATGCCATTAGAGGGTATTAATCTAAATGAAATAAGTCAGAGAAAGACAAATACCATATTATTTCATAATTCTCCTAATCAATTATCACAATAATGTATTCTTAACTTCAGTTTGTCAATCAGAAGTTCATAATTGAAAAGTATAATTTGTCCAATTTTGGAGCTAAGTTTCAAACCCAGATTTGTCTCTATCATATCTCCTGCTGTATATCTCAAGCATATTTTCATTATGGTAGTGCTTGTGCTTTTATGGATATGGGAAGAATTTATTATGAAATTTCCAGTGATCCTGAGTCACAATGGCCTTAGTAATTTTCTGGATCTAAGATATGGCAATCACCTCAGTACTATAAAAGAGCTCTAAACTAGAAATATCTTTTAAATAAGTAAGAGGGATTTACTGCAAAGTCCAACAAGAGAGTTCCAGCATTCAGTTCGATATAGCTAATATGTATGAAGTACATTTAGTCACTGATGAAATGAGTAGATACAAGCTCTGACCTCAATTTTTTTAGACTTTGGAACAGAAAGAGAAATAATTTTCCAAGATATGTTGGTAAACTTCCTAATGCATAAATGTAACAAATAAAAGTATTGGCATACTGACTCATAATGGAAGCTAACTGAGTTAATCTCCAATACTCAACGATCATCTCTATCTCAATAAATAAAAACCCATTACACACATATTCAGAACTCAGGAGTGAATAAAAAAATGAGGTCTAAAAAAGACATGAAAAAAATAGTCTCATTTCATTTATATTGTAATTAAAAAAGAAAATTAGTAACATGCATTCCACTACTTTTGAACAAGTTAAGTTTAAATGAACTATATGTTTGCCTTAAATTCAAAATGATATTATACAAGAAAACCCTTGTACTAGCTTTCAGACATAGTTGACATGTTTTTGTTTTAATGTATAGCTTTTTCTATAAAATAGTTTAAGTTAAAAATTTTAAAATAGAAATTTCTGTGTAAGATGAAAAACTGATAGCAATTTTTTAAAAAAAGCAGAAATCAGATGAGTTTGGAAACATAGCAGAGTGAGAGACATCCCCAGATCTCTCCCCTTGAAAGAACAATAAACTGAACATCTAAAATTTAACAACAACTACAACAAAAACATTCAAACTGCACACCAGCACATCAAAGCATGAAATCTGTGCATAAGAACTACAATAGGTCAGAACCCTGGGTGTTGGGTGGTGGAATGGGAGAAATAGAGAAGCTGTCTCTTGCAGCCTCTAGAGCTCCCTGTAGGAAAAAGGGGAGGGGAGAAGGTGCGGAGAGTTCCCTGAACAGCCCTGCCTGGGAGAGCTGTGAGATCCACGCAGCCAGCGGCAGGGCCCAGTCATCAGGGCAGAAAGCAGAGAAGCGGAGGGGCAGAAAAACAACAGTAGATTTTTACACAGCCCCTATCCCCAACCTAGATGACCCCAACTCCATACCCTCATCTAGAGTGAACACCGCGGAGCCCCAGGGAATCTGAGCAAATGCTACCAAAACTGTTGCTAACACTGACAGGGACTGAAATTGAGAGTAGCGAGCATCTTTAAAGATCTACAAGAAAATTAAAAGACATTATTAAAGTTTTATATAAAGCAGAGGTCCAAAAGGCTTAGCTGCCAACTACTGGAAACCAAAAAAAAAAAAAAAAAGTGTCTTTTTTTGCAGCAGGAGGCTGCAAAGAGAGAACTATCTTCTTTCTGGAATAAAAGCAGAACACACTTCCAATGTGCAGGTGGATAAATAGTCCATTGAACACCATGAACAACCAAGGTGACAAGGCAGCTTAGAAGAAAGATAAAAATCTCCAGAAAAATAACCTTTCAATCATTGAAAATATACAATTAAACAACAGAGAATTCAGGATGGTGCTTCTGAAAAATCTCAGTGAGTTCCAAAACAAGTCATATCAATAATTTCAGGAATTGGAAAAAACACCTAGATGAACAGAACAAGGACATTGAAACCCTCAAAATAATAATAATAAAAAACAGAATAGATCTTCTGTAAATTAAAAAAAAGTACTGCAAGACATGAAAAATGAAACAGCAAGCTTGGGAAATAGTCAAACAAATGGAAGAAAGGGTCAGTGATATCAAACAGAAATCTATAAATGAATCTGAAGGAAGAAGACAGAAACCAAAGAATGAAAAAAAATGAAAGAGAAATACAAAGACTAGCGGATACCATTAGGAGAAAACATAAGAATAATAGGCATTATTGAAGGTGAGGAAAAGGAGCAGGAAGTAGAAAGTATTGTCAGACAAATAGTTGACAAGAATTTCCCAAATCTAAGGAAAGAGCTGGAGCTTGGAGTCAAGAAGAAAATAGGACACCCAATTATCTCAACCCAAAAAGGCCTTCACCAAGACACATTGTATTAAAATTCTCAAAAATCAATGACAAAGACAGAAATCTCAGGGCAGCCAGGGAGAAAAAACAAAACAAAACAGTAACTTATAAAGGAAAACCCAGTAGATTATCCTAGGACTTCTCAGTGCAAACCTTATAAGACAGAAAGAATGGAATCAAATATTTAAACTATTAGTGAAAGGAACTACAGCCTAGAATAATGTATCCAGCTAAGCTCTCTTTTAGATATGAAGGAGAAATAAGACTTTTCTAGACATACAAAATTAAGGGAATTCTCCACTACGAGGGCCTACACTATAGAAAATCTGAAAGGGGTTAGCTCAACTAAAAGAAAATGAAAAAAAAATGTAATTAGGAGTAAAGTGACTATCAGGCAAATAGAAGCAGAGGAATGCAATCCTTATTAAGAACAGTGCATTATAAGCTTTAATAATAAGAGAATTGCTATAGCAAGGTAGTAATGAATTTCAGCATACATAGGGACAAATTGAGATAACAATACTGAAAAGGGGAGGATTCAAAGATCCAAATTCACAAAGGAGAATAGAGATAAGGCACACACAAAAGAAAGTGGATGAATGTGTGTGTGGTGTATATCCTTTACAAACATATCCAACTATCCTTTACAAATGTTGAATGGTAACCACACACCAAAGGTTCAGAAGTGAAATATAACCTAAAAACAAGAAGAACCAGAGTTAACACCCACAAAAGCCAACCAATATAAAGAAAACAGAAACACAAAGACAAGGAAGCATGGAAACACCAAGCTACCAGAAAGCAAAAGATAAAATGGCTGTAAGAAGACCTTATATTTCAATAAATGTAAATGGATTGAAATGATCAATAAAAAGGCACAGAGTTGCAGATTGGATCAAAACAAAACAAAACAAAACAAAACAAAACCCAACCATATGCCGCCTCCAGGAGACATATCCGCTCCAAATGCAAATGTAAACTCAAAGTGAAAGGGTGGAAAAGGATATTTTGAGCAAATGGCATTTAGAGAAAAGCAGGAGAAGCGGTACTAATATCAGACAAAATGGACTTCAAAATAAAAAAAAAGGTAAAGAAAGATACTGAGGGACACTTCATAACAATAGGGAGTCATGAACCAAGAAGACGTAACACATATTAATATCTATGCTTCCTAGCAGAGAGCCCCGAAATATGTAAAGCAATTACTAAAAGAACTAAAGGGGGAAGCAGACCAAAACATTATCATATTAGGGGATCTAAATACCCCACTATCGGATATGGACACATCATTCAAACAGAAAATCAATAAGGAAATAACATCCTTAAATGACGCATTAGACCAAATGGACATAATTGACATTTGCAGAGCCTTCCACTCTAAACAGCTGCTTATACATTCTTCCCTAGTGTACATGGTATATTCTCAAGAATCAACCACATACTGGGACACAGAGATAGCCTCAACAAGTATAAGAGAGTTGAAATCATACTAACCATATTCTCTGATCATAATACTTTGAAACTACAGATCGACTGTAAAAAAAAAAAACAGGAAGAAACACAAATGCATGGAATTAAACAACATGCTACTGAAGAATAACTGGGTCAAAGAAGAAATAAAAAGATAGATCGAGAAATACGTAGAAATGAATGATAATGATAGTAAAACCTATCAAAAACTTTTGAGACATGGCAAAAGCAGCCATACAAGAAAAGTTCATAATTCAGGCCTTGTCCAAAACAAGAAACGAACCCTAAACCCTAATGCTTCATCTAAAAAAAAAAAAAAAAAAAAAACTAGACAAAGAAGAAAATGAATTCTTAAGTCAACTGAAGGAAGAAATAATTAAAATTAGAGCAGAAATAAATGAAATTGAAAACAAACAAAAATGAATAGAGAAAATTAAATACAACAAAGAGTTAGTTCTTTGAGAGGTAAATAAAATTGACAAATCGCTGGCTAGACTCCTAGACTAAATGTAAGAAAAAGTGGGAAATCTAAATAGACAGATCAGCAGTATGGAAATTGAAACAATCATTAAAAATCTACCAAAAGTAAAAGTCCAGGACTGAAATGGCTTTACCAGTGAATTCTATCAAACATTCAAAAAAATTTTAATATCTATTCTCCTCAAAAAATCGAAGAGGCAATACTTCCAACACATTTATGAGGCCAATATTACTCTGATATAAAACCTGGTAAAGATAACACAAAAAGAAAATTACAAAGACCAATATCTCTGATGAACACATGAAAAATCCGATATAAGATACTAGTGAACTAAATAAATACAGCACTATATTTAAAGGTTATATACCACAATCAACTAGGCTTCATCTCAGGGGCACAGGGATGGTTCAATATACAAAATTGATTAATGTGATACATTACATAAACAAAATAATAAGAATCATATGATCGTATCAATAGATGCAGAAAAAGCCTTCCACAAGATACAGCATCCATTTATGATCAAAACACTTAACAAAATTGGTATAGAAGGTAAATCCCTTAACATAAAAAAGGCCATAAAAGACAAAACCTCAGCCAAACATTACACTTAATGGTGAAAATAAAAACCTCCCTCTAAGATCAGGAACAAGGCAAGGCTGTCCACATATCACCACTGTTATTCAATATATCATTGGAGGTGCTAGCGAGTATAATCAGGCAAGAGAAATATATAAAAGGCATCCAAATAGGAAAACAAAGAAGTTATATTCTGTCACTATTTGCAGATGAATGATTCTCTATATAGAAAACCCTAAAAATTCCAAGAAAGAACACTAGAAACAATAAGCAAATCAGTAATTTCTGAAGACAAAATCAATGTTCAACAATCCATAGTTTTCTGTACTCTAATAATTAAGTGTCATAAAAAGAGGTGGCAAATAATTCCTTTTGCAGCAACAACAAAAAATAAAATACATAGGAATAAATCTAATGAACCATGTGAAGGACCTATATATAATGAAAACTATAAGACCCTGTTAAATAAATTGAAAAAATATGGATTGGAAAAATCAACATAGTTACAATGACTACAATACCTAAAGCAATAAACGAATTTAATGAAATCTCCATCAAAATCTCATCAGTATTATTTAAAGAAATAGAACAAAAATCATCAGATTTATATAGAAGCACAAAAAACCCTGAATTTCCAAAGCCATCCTGAGAAAAAAAAAGAAGGAGGCTGGAGACATCGCACTGCTCAACTTCAAATTATTCTACAAAGCAACAGTAATCAAAACAGTAAGATATTGGTAACAAAACAGACACACAGACCAGTGAAGAGAAACAAGAGTCCATAAGTAAACCAATATTTATATGGACAAATAATTTTTGACAAAGAAGCCAAAACATACATGGAGAAAGGAAAACCTCTTCAATAAATGGTGCTGGAAAACTGGAAAGCCACCTGCAAAACAATGAAACTAGTCTATTGTCATCACCACACACTAAAAGTAACTCAAAATAGATTAAGGATGTGAATATATGACCTGAAACAATAAAATGCATAGAAGAAAACAAAGGAACTAAACTTAAGGACCTTGAACTTAAGAGGATTTTATGAATTTGATGTCAAAAGCAAGGGAATAAAAGCAAGAATAAGTGAATAGGATTACATTAAACTAAAACGCTTCTGCTCCACACACACAAAAAAATTTCAACAAGGTAAAGAGACAGACATCTGAATGGGAAAATATATTTGCAAGCAAAACTTTTGATAAGGGCCTATTATCCAAAATATACACAATAACTCATACAACTCAATAACGACAAAACAAATGTATGCCAATCCAAAAATGAGCAGAGGACTGAACAGACACATGGCCAACAATATTTGGAAAGATGCTCAACATTGGTAGCTATAAGAGAAATGAAAATCAAAACCACAATGAGATACCATTATCACACCTGGCTATAATCAACATGACAAGTAATAAAAAATAATGGAGAGGATGCAGAGAAAAAAGAACCCTCATGCACTGCTGGTGGTACTACACATTGTTACAGCCATTATGGAAAACAGTATTGAGGTTCCCAAATAACTAAGAAATTGATCTACCATATGATCCAGCATTCCTCTACTAGGTATTTATTTCCTAAGATTTGAAAACTCATATCCAAAAAGATATTTGCACACCGATGTTTATAGCAGCATTATTCACAGTAGTCAGGACATGGCAGCAACCAAAATGTCCTACAATAGATGATTGGGTAAAGAAGCATGGTACATATATACAATGGAATATTATTCAGCCATAAGAAGACATGAAAACCTTCCATTTGCGACAACATGGATGGACCTCTAGATAATCATGTTAAGTGAAATAAGCTAGACTGAAAAAAGTTGAAAATCACAGGCTATCTCTTATATGTGAGATATAACCTAAAGCAACAGATGAACAGGACAAACAGAGACTCATGGACATGGACCACAGGCTAGTGGTTACCAGAGGGTAGGCGGTGGTGGAGAAGGGGAGGTAGATGGGGTAAACAAGAGTCAAATATAGGGGTGAAAAGGGAGTGTGAAGTGGGTAAAGGGATCAATTATATGGTAGCTGAAGGAAATTGGACTTTAGGTAGTAAATACACAATAGAATATAACAGATGTCAAATTATAATGTACACCTGAAATTACATATTGTATTAACCAATGTTACTCCAATAAGCTTAATTTTAAAAAGTTTAAAAAAGCAGAAATCATAAATTTATTTGTGCCCTGGTAACAAGAAGAATCATTTAAAAAAATAAAAAGATTTTCTGCACTGTTTCAGAACAATAAGTTCTAAAACTTTAAGTACTAAAACATCAGGTATTAAAAAAACTGAGGAAGCCATGGTCTGATACTGAGCCTACTTGAAAGAGAAAAAAAACAGGCCATAATGAGGAGAAATGTCTCAAACCTGAAGAGAGGGTGGAAAAATGCAGTGAACTGATCAGAATGATAATGTGAGGAGAAATTGAGTATAGCATGGTCCTTTTCTAATATATTATAATTAATAAATTATGTTCTGGCACAAGCCTAAATTCCTAGAGATGTAAGAATTATGACACTCATTTCTTTGATCTAAGTTTAGCATTGAGAGTGAATTAATCAATAGTTTCAGATGTTCCATTTCTCTGTGAGTCATACAGAATATGACTCTAAGACAACATAACTTAGGTGCTATAAAGAAGCTAGTTTTTTCTTTAGAGTCACACCTAAACTGCTTGTGGTAAGTGATAGAGATACTGCAAGTAATTTCCCTGATTAAACTATGTGTACATTTTATTACAACAATAATACATAGGTTGCAACTTTGAGTTTTAGTCAATCATTAAGACCAGAAAGAGAATCTCAGAAATGACTCATCCTAGACACTGATAAAAATTAACAATCTGCTCAGCTGTAGGTTGACTATCATATGTGTAATAGACAATTTACAAATATCACATTATAAAATAACTATCCTTCTTGCTTTCATGTTAACATACTCTCCTGATATTTTCTCTTTTATTTATGGTCATTCATTTAGATTTCATTGTAGCCACAAGCATTGCTATTTAGTCACTAAAAGTTGGCATTCATTAAGTAAATTTACATGATTATTTCTTCTCACTCTATAATTTTCCCCAGGGAAATCTCATTCATGTTATTGACATCAGAGACAATTTATGGCTCTGAATATCATATCTCTAGCCCAGACCTCTCTTCTGAACTTGGAACCTTAGGAAAAGTGCCCGATGTACCTAATATACATTCTAGTTAAAATTCCAGTTTTAATGTTTATCCTTAAAATGTCTAATCATTCACCTCATCTAGATGAACGTATTAAAATAACCCAAAAATGAAGCTGATAAAAGGATATATTAGACCAGAATCAATCATCTGTTGGAAAATATGATGAGGCAAGTAAAACTATATGTTTTAAAATTTCCTGACATAATGATGGAGTAGAATATTTCTTCTTGTGGTTATATCATTTTGCATCATATATTTTAGTCTATACAATTAGATAAATGCAAGTTTAATTTTGATGTGTGTTTTTGTGTGAATTATACCTTTTATGTGGTATCTCTAACAATTAATTTTGGCCCTAAAGTCTGCATTGTTTGATGTTTAAAATAATTGCATCACTTCCATTTTGTTTGTATTTGCCTGAGATAGATAATAGATGATGATGATGGATATGATGATAGATGATAGATGTTAGATGATAGATAAATAGATAGATCCTTTTTTTTAATTATAATATGTGTCTCTTGGAAACATCATACAGTTGGATCTTGTTTTCTACTTTGTTGTTATCCAAACTAACAAATTATCTTTTAATTGGAATATTAAGTTTATTTACACTTAATTAAATTGTTGATAGATATATATTTTATTTTCATCATCTGCTTTTATGTTTTCTACTGTGTCCTGAACTGTTTTTGTTTCTATTTCTCTCTTTTCTTGTCTTCATTTGGATTATTTTTTATTTCCATTTTTTTCTAATATTTTCAAAAATTTATTCATTCTGCTTGTTATTCTTTAACACATTACTCTAAAAATTCTAATATGACTTCTTAAATTAGTTTCTTTACTTTTTGTACTTTTATTTTTACTTTTTTGTTATAAGAACATTTAATTTAAGATCTATTATCTTAACAAATTTTTAAGTGTAAAATAGAGAAGTTATCTATAGGCATATTGTTGTACAGAAGATCATTAGATTTCATTTATCTTGCATAAGTAAAACATGTTATCTATTGATTATCAACTCTCCATTTTCTGCACCTTCAGCCCCCAGGACCACCACTCTAAATTCTGCTTCTTAGTGTATGACTATTTTAGGTACCTCATATAAGTTAAACCATGCAGAAATTATCCTTCCATGACTGGCTTATTTCACTAAGTAGAATGTCCTCAAGATTCATTCATATTGTCACATATTGCAGAATTTCCTTCCCTTTTTAAGGCTGAATAATTCTATTTATGATATACCATGTTTTTGTTTATCCATTACTCTTCGATACACTTTTAGGTTGTTTCCATATCTTAACTATTGTAAATAGTGCTGCACATGAACATGGGATTATTACTCTTTCCTCACTTTAATTCTTTTGATAAATATTCATAAATGGGATTTCTGAATCATATAGCAGTTATTTGTTTTGTTTTGTTTCCATTTTATTTCATTTTGTTTCATTCATTTCATTTAGTTTTGTTTTGTGGGGCTGCCATACAGTTTTATTCAGTGACTGTACCATTTTATATTCCCACCAATGGTATATAAGAGTTCCAGTTTTTCAACATTCTGATCAATATCTTTTTTTTATTTGTATAAAATACCTGTCCTAATAGGTGTGTGATAATATCTCATTGGTGGTTTTAATTTGTATTTTCTTTGATAATTAGTAATGTTTAGTACCTTTTTGATATCTAGGTGTCTATTTATATTTCTTCTTTGGATAAATATATACTATAAATATATACTTATATACTTTGGGGCTATTATTATGATTATTATTTGTTTTTGAATTGTAAGAGCTCCTTATATTTTTTTGGGAAATTAACTCTTTATCTGATATATGGTTTACAAACATTTTCCCCCATTTCATAGGTTTACCTTTTCACTGTGTTGACTGCTTTGCCATGCAGAAAATTTTTAGTATATGTAGTCATTTGTGTATTTTTACTTTTATTATCTGTGCTTTTAACATAATATTGATGAAATCAATGTGAAGATCAAAGTCATGATTTTTTTTTCCTATGGTTTTTTCTAGGAGTTTTGTAGATTCAAGTCTCCATTTAAGTCTTTAAACGTTTTTGAGTTGATTTTTATTTTTTGGTGTAAGGTTAAGTGTCCAATTTCTTTTCTTTGCATGTGAATATCAAACTTTCACAGCACAATTTGTTTTGAAAGACTATTATTTCCCCATTGTGTATTCTTGGCACCCTTGTAGAAGATCGGTTGACTGTATATGCATTGAATGATTTCTGGGCTGTCTCTTCTGTTCCATTGTTCTATACGGCTATATTTTTTAGATAGTACCAGATCATTTTAAATATTGTAGCTTTGGAATATGTTTGAAATCGGAAGTGTTTTTTGTTTCTTAAGATCGCATTGGCTATTTTGGGCATTTTGTGGTCCCATACAAATTCTTTAGGATTTTTTCTTCTTTCTGTAAAATTGGCGTAGAGATTGTATTGAATCCATAGATATTTTAGATAGTATAAGACTTTTAAATATTATATTTATTATATTAAATATTAACTATTATATTTAATATTAAAGTTTCCAATCCATGAATGCTGGATATCTTTCCATATGTTGATGTGCTCTTTAATTTCGTTCATCACTGTTTGTGTAGTTTTCAGTATGCACATCGTTCACCTACTTGTTTATGTTTATATTCTTAAGTATTTTCTTCTTCATTTTCTTTCTAATGTAAATGGAATTGTTTTACTAATTTGTTCAGATAGTTCATTGTTACTATATAGAATGCAAAGTATTTTTGTATGTTGATTTTTTTTTATCTGCAACTTTATTGAATGTGTTTATTAGTTCTTTTTTGTGTGTGGATTTTTAGAGTTTTCTATGTATGATCATGTCATATGCAAGGAGATTACTTCTTCCTTTCCAATTTGGATACCTTTTATTTCCTTTTAAATGCCTAATTGCTCTGGCTAGGACTTCCAGGACTATATTGAATAGAAGTGGTGAAGGTGGACTTTTCCTTCCTTGTTCCTGATCTTAGAAGAAAAAATTTCAATTTTTTACAGTTGAGTATGAATTTAGGTATGGATATTTTCATATATGATTTTATCTATGTTGAAGTAATTTTCTTCTATTTTAACTTGTTGAGTTTTAATCATGAAACAGTATTGAATTATGTCAAACACTTTTCTGCATCGTTGAGATAATCGTGTGACTTTTATCTTTCTGTTAATGGGTATATGTTTCAAATGGATTGATTTTCCAATGCTAACCATCCTTTCATCCAGGAGTATATCCTACATGATTATGATTTTATGGGCCTTTTAATTTGCTGCTATTATTATTCATTATTATTATTATTATTATTTTATATTCATTAATATCTTTTTCATCAGAAGATATTGATTATAGATTTCTTTTGTGTGTGTGTGTGGTGTTTTGTTTGGGTTCAGTATCAGAGATAATGTGTGACCTCATAAAAGAGGTTTGGAAGTTTTCTCCTCTTAAAGTTTGTAGAAGAGTTTCAAAAAAGATCATCATTATTCCTTCTTAAATATTTGTTATAATTTGTCAATGAAACCATCATTTCCTGGCTTTTCTTTGTTTGCAGTTTTTGCATTAGAGATTCAATCTCCTTACTAGTTAAAGATTTGTTCTGACTTTCTATTCTTCATGTCAGTTTAGCAGGTGAAATGCTTCCAAAATTTTATCACTATTCTTCTGGGTTATACAGACTGTTTGTATATATTTCATTGTTCATAGTAGTCTTTTATGATCCCTTTTATTTCTGTAGCATCAAGTTGTAATGTTTCCTTTTTCATTTCTAATTTTTGAATTTTTCATCTTTTTTCCTTAATTAATCTAGATAGAGGTTGTGATTTTATCCATATTTTTAAAAAATCAACTCAGTTTTTGTCAAAAATTTTATTGTCTTTCTATTCTCCTATTTAAAGTATCTTTGTTTTAGCCTCAATCGTTCCTTACACTAACTTTAGATTTAGTTTGTTTTTCTTTTCTAGTTTTATAATTTCTATAGTTGAGTTTTTCAGAGTGCCAGGGTTTTTTATAATTTTAATATATTTTCAAATTTTAAGATTATAACAATATCTCACAACAGGAAATTATATCCATATTCCAAGTAAAAAAAAATTGGAAATTGAAATTTAAAAATACCATGTACAATAACGTCAAAAAATGTGACATACTTAGGATAAATCTGAACCAAAGATGTGAAAGACCTGTACACTATAAACTACTAAATATTCTGATGGAAATAAAGAAAACGTCAATAAATGGAGAGATATGCTTTGTACATGGGTGGAAGTCTCAATACTGTTTAAGATGTCAGTTCTTCCCACATTGATCCATAAATTCAACAAAATCTCAATCAAAATATCAGCAAGCTATTTTAGGTAGAAAATTGCCAAACTGATTCTAACATTCATATGGGAATGCAAGGAATTGAAACTATAAAATAACATTTAAAATGATAAGAAGAAAGTTGGGAGGCTACACTATTTGATTTTAAACCTAATCATTAACGCTATTGTAATCAAAACAATGTAGTAGTGGCAGGGATACGCAATTACATCAAAGCAACAGAGTACAAGAATTCTGAAATGACCCCACACATATATGAGCAATTATTTTTTTTATATCAGTAAAAAGACAATGCAATGGAGAAAGCTAGCATTTTCAATAAATGGTGCTAGAATGATTGAATATATATATATATATATATATATATATATATATATATATAATTATATATATATACATACACATATATATATACACACACACACACACACATATATGTGTACACACCACACACACACACACATACACACACACTTCTTGAGTAAATGCCATGTACATATAGAAAAACTAACTCCAAATGGATCATATACCTTAATGTTAAATCTAAAAGTATAACTTCTAGAAAGAAAACATGGAGGGAAATATGTGACCTGAGTTAGGGAATATTTCCTAGAAAAGACACCAAAACCACAGTAAAAATTTTTTTGATAAATTGACTTCATCGCAATATAAACTTCTGTTATTCAAAATACACTCTTAAGAGAGAATGAAAGAGAAGCCACAGATTGAGAGAAAATCTTTGGAAACCATATCTTTGATAAAGGACTTGATTCTGAAAATATAAAGATCACTCAAAACTCAACAATAGAAAACAATAACCCAACAAAAAATAGCAAAAGATTTGAATAGACACTTCACCAAGAAGATCTATAGATGGCAAATAATATATGAAAGCTGTCTAATATTGCTACTTATTAGGAAATGTAAATTTAAAACTGCAATGAGATACCATTACATACCTATCAGAATGATTAAAATTAAAAAGATTTACCATACCAAGTGTTGGAAAGGTTGTGGAGGAACTGGAACTCTTAATGCTGCTGGTGGGAATGTTAAAAATGGTATAATCACTTTGGAAAACAGTTTGGTATTTTCTTAAAATGTTAAATATATAGTTGAGTTTTTATTTGAATATTTTCTCTTTTTTTGATATTTTCTCTTTTTTAATCTAGGTAGCTATTGTTCTAGACTTCCCTCTTATTACTCTCTTACTGCATCCTATTTTTTTCCCATGTGCTGTGTTTTTTGTTTATTTTGAATTTTTTTTAAAATTTCTCTTATGATTTTCACTTTGATCCATTGGCTGTTTAAAAGGTTTTTCTTTAATTTCAAAAATTTGTAAATATTCTAGTTTTTTTTTCCTGTTATTTATTCCTACATCGTGGTCAGAAAAGATCCTTGTTATGATTTGAATCTTAATTGGTTAAGACTTGTTTATGATCTAACATGTGATCTGCCCTCAAGAATAGTCTGTATGTGCTTCATCATGATGTGCATTCTGTTGTTGTTGTGTTGGGCAAATGTTTTCCATATATCTGTCAGGTTTATGGGCCTGTGCTGTTGTTCATGTCGTCTGTTTCTTTCTTGACACTTTGGTAATTTTATCCACTATTGAAAATGGAATACTGAAGTCCCTACTATTATTCTCTTGTTATCTATTACTCTTACAGTTCTGTCCATCTTTGCTTTACATATTTAGGTGCTCTGGACATACACAATATATATTTTTTCACTGTTATTTTTCTTGATGAATTGCTAGTTTTTATCATTGCATATCTTTCTTTGTCGCTTTTGACCGTTTTTTTTCCCCCACAAAGTCTATTTTATCTGATATGGGTATAGCTACCCCTGCTTCCATTTGGTTACCATTTTCATATAATTATTTTTTCCTTCTCTTCATTTCAGCCTATGTGTGTTCTTAAATCTAAAGTGTCTTGTAGATAGAACATAGTTGGATCTTTTTTTTTTTTTTTTGCGATGAGGGGGTATTAATTTAGTCACTCTATGTCATATAATTAGGGATTTTTAATCCATATATGTTAATTATTCATAGCAAAGGATTAACTGTTGATACTTAAATTGTTTCTGGTTGTCTCATACATTTTTATCCTTTTGTTTCTCTCTTATTGTTTCATTTGTATTTCATTTTTTTAGTATTGATATACTTTGATTTACTTTTCATTTTATTTTTGTAACTTCTATCGGTATTTTCTTTGTTGTTACCATTGGGTCCACATAAAATATCTTCTAGTTAGCACAGTGTAAATTAAGCTGATAGCAAGTTGAATTACAGACATAAACTCTACTTTTACTTTCCCAATACACCTTAAGTTATTGATATTTTACATCTATTTATATTGTATATTCATTAATAATTTTGTTATAGTTATATTTAATGTTTTTGTCTTTTGATTTCATACTAGAACTAAAGCTATTTACTCACCTTCATTACAACATAGAGATTTCTGTTTATCTAAATATTTACATTTCCCAAAGACTTTTATTTTTTTTATCCTATAGTATTATGTTTAGTGTCCTTTTATACTAAATTGAAGACTTTTTAGAATTTATTTTTAGGCGCATCTAGTGGTAAACAACTCCCTCTCCTTTTGTTTATCTGGAAAGTCTTTATCTCTCCTTCATGTTTGAAGGACAGTTTGCTGGGTATAGTACTTGGTGTATGTGTATATATATAATATATTTGTGTGTGTATATATATATATATACACACACACCACATGTGTATATATATATATACACACACACACACACACATACACATACACCCAGACACATACACATATATATGTGTATACACATGCATATAATTTACACGTATATATATACGTGTGTGTGTGTGTGTGTGTGTGTGTGTGTGTGTGTGTGTGTGTATATATTTTTTTTTTCCTTTCAACACTTTGAATATATCATCCCATTCCTTCATCTCAAGGTTCCTGCTGGAAAATCTGCTGATAGCTTTATGGGGTTCCTTTTATGTGATAAGTCACTTTTATCTTGCTGCTTTCACATTTTTCCTTGCCTTTGACCTTTAACATTTGTATAAATGTGTCTCATCATGAATTTTATTTGAATCTTCTAATTTTATATCATTTGAGCTTACTAGATGTATATTTCCTTTCCTACATTTGAGAAATTTTCATCCATTAGTTCTTTGAATAAAACTTTTGGTATTTTCTGTCTCTATTCTTTTTTTGGATTCCTATAATGCATATATTAGTCCACTTATGATATCTCATAAGTACCTTAAGCTTTTTAACTTTCCTTATTCTTTTTTTTTTTCCTTATTGCTTCTCTGATTGAATAATTTTCAATGATACACCTTCTAATTTGTTGATTCTTTCTTCTGCTTGCTCTAGTCTGTTTTTGAATTTCTCCATTGAGTTTTCAGTTCAATTATTTATATCATTCATCTTCAACTTTTTTGTTTATTTTAACATTTTTCTCTGTTTTTTTTTAAATTCTGCTTTGTTCATGTACTTTTCTCCTAACCTCAATTAGTGTTTTTATAATGGATATCTCAAATTCTCCGTCATGTAATTTATACATCTTAATTTCATTACATTTGCTTTCTAGAATTGTATTTTATTCCTTTTTTTCTGGATTGTCTTTTTCTTTTTCAATTGTTTTTTCGTGATTTTGTGTTGTTATCTATACATTTAAAAAATAGTCACTTCTCTCAGTCTTTATGGCTAAGCCTGTACAAGAGAAGACCCTCATCAATCAATCTATCTAGAGCTTCTAGGGCCTCTCAAACCTTTATGCCAGTCCAAACCATCATCTTTGTTCTTAGCAGTTCCCAGGTGCATAGAACTTGTCAGGTCCTATCAGTGTTCAAGACTGGTGAAACAAATGCCAGACCCTCAGGTAGCACCTGGAAAAGCAGAAATTTTGGATATGCAGTACAAATCTTTTTTACCACAGGGAGAAGCTGACAGCCTTTATTATATGCTGAGATACTGGAGAAGCCATTGTGAATGCCTGCATACTAGTTAAAACCACCACTTTTTTTTTTTTCTGTAGCCAACAGGGGTCTTGCATATGCCAGGTGACATCCACACTCCTAGACATGTGAGAGATAGAAGTCATTCCCATCAGGGGATAATCAAAAAGTTAGGACATTGGATATTGTGGTCCAACTCTTTCCCTACTCTGGAAGAAGCTCAAAGTTAAGTGTTTCCTCTTAATCAAGTGATGCTTTCCCAGGTGTGAGGGTCATGGTCAGAAGGTGTTTTCAATTTTCCTACTGGTTTTGATGTGGCTCATTTTGTACTCAATTGGGTGCAGGTGCCCACATTTGCTTTTGGGATTTCTCACAAAGGAATTGATGTAGATGTTGCTCTGAAGTCAGTGAGTCCACAGGTAGAAGGAGAGTCCAGGGCTTTTTGTTTCACAATCTAGCTGTTATTCCAGAAATATTGAATCTTAAAACTCATTAATATTTTTTTCTCTTAAAAAATACAAAGACCACTGAACTCTGGTTGTGACTCATTTTTTACATATATACCTTTGTTTTACATTTTATACCTATTTACATTTTACTTTTACTTTTTTACTTAATGAGAAATTACTATTATTGCTTTATAAAAACATTGTTTAAATTTACCAATATTAACCACTTTTTTTTATCACCCTTGCATCATAGAACTTATACTTGGTAACACTTTTTTTTTTTTTTACCAACAAACATTCTTTCAGGTCACCTTTAATAAGAATCTGTATTAATTTTCTTTAAGATGTACTTCCGCCTAATTCTTAAAGTGAATTATTGCTATATAATCAGTTCTAGGCAATGTATTTTATTTTTCCTTAATCCACTGAAGTATTATTCCACTCTCATATGGCTCTCCACTAGAAAAGTGGTCGTCTTACAGATTACTTTTTCCTTTTGAAAGTAATCTATTTATCTCTGGTTGCTTTTAAAACTTGTATTCAGTTGCAGTTTTGTTACCTTAAATGTAAATACAGATAATTTTTACGTAACTGCTTGGGATTTATTATTATCTTCCTAAGTCGGTGTACTGCTACTTTATAAGTTTAGTAATTTTTATGCAATAAAGTTCTTCATTATTACCATCCTTCCCTGTCAAATGTACAAATACATTAATTTTAGAGCTTTTAACATATCCCCCAAGTCTCTTAAATATTGCTCATAATTTTTCACCTTTTTTTAATTCTCCATAATTCTGTTCTATGTGTTTTCTTTAGATCAATCTTCCAACTAAGTTACTCCATATTATCTGTCTCTTGTTCTTTAATTTATCCACTGTATTTTTTCTGAATAATATTTTTAAATAATAGTTTGAGATTTACAAAAAAATGGCAAACAGTATGGACAGTTTTACAAACCCCATAGACATTTTTTCTTAGAGTTTTTATATTTATTCTTTTTTTAACTATAATAATTTTTTACTTTAATTTAATGTTTTTCTATGCCTGAGGTATCTGATTAAATTCATAACTTTAATAGACCTTTAGTTTATTTCTAGTCTCACCCTTTACGCATCACTTTAAGAAAATGTGAAAATCAAAGTTCTTAATTTAGCAAATGTCTTTAAGGTGAAAGATATCTTTAATACTCAGAAAACATCTCTGGCATCCTATTTTTACTCTACTGTTTAATCTCTGGGTATGTCTTTGTATTTCACTTATCCATTGTTTTAGTCTTCCTTTATTCAGATATTTTTAGATGTTTTCAGTGCCAGGATTATTCAGGATATGAAATGAACCATGCCTCTATAAACACTTGGAATTTGATTCTACAACTGCTTCTAATAATTATGTGTACGGTCCTTAACTATTCTCAAACAAGGCATTTTTAGTTATGTGTAGGAATTGCTGATAGCTCCTATAGGAATAACAGAAACTAGCAATCACAAATCTGTCACTGAAAGCTCAGCTGTTCTAAGTGACACTACTTGTATACTCTTAAGCGGAAAATTGCGATGTGGTAATTTTAATGGGTGTGCATTTTAAATTAGTACCCAATGTAAATATCACCAGCAAAAAAAAAAAAAAAAAAAAAAAAAGGTCTATTATTCAACTATTATTTTAAGAAGACAAAAGCAGGACACTGACTATGACATTTATTCATTCTGATATTATTTTCGGTCTAAGAACAAAGACCTTGAATTTAAACATGACACATTAGAACGATTAAAATTTCAGCTTATTTTCCAGATTGATACACAAAAGAACTCTCACATAGTCCATTGCTTCCATATTTATCCACAAGGTGGCATTGCAGGCCTTTAGAATCAACCAATTTCATCCAATAGACATAAATGATTATGTTGAGATTTGATCAGATTTGAAAGGAAGGTCAGATAGATATACAAAACTATAGCATGTTTCTTTGAACACAAATTTTTATTAAAAGTGATTAATTGCAAGGAATACTAGAGAATGAAACTGAATTGCTAAAACATCATAAAACAAAGGAACTAGTACAACTGATTATCTCAATTTAGATTATGTATGTGATGTGTGTGTGTGTTGTATTATATATAATATATATATATATTTAAGTTTAGAAAGATCCCTCCTCTGAGTATATTTAATAAAGTATTATCTTATATGTACAATTTCATGAGTAGGTATTAGTGGTAACTAACTCAGAATACTATGATGTGGGCAAGGTGGTTAACCAGCCTGGGTTTTGCAAATAAGCAGTGGATAACTCACAAATCTTAACTTCGTAGGTACATGAATTATCAAGAATCTCTCAAGGATTTGTTGAAAAATAAGACTTTAATCATTCTCCTATTTGTCCAGGGGCTTAATATCTCTCCCTTCTCTGAAAGGACAAGAACCTCATATCACTAGACTTTAGAATTGGAAGTATCTTAAAGACTATATAATCCACAAACACATTTAAAATTTAGAGAACTGAGGAGGTGGGAAAAAATGACATAGATGGCAGAGACTCTGTTCATCCTTTCTGTGACCAAGTCAAAGTTATGTCAAAACACAGAGCAAAGAGCAAGCAAAATCACCTGAGATCTAGAGGAACAGAAGCACTACAACTAGGAGAGAAATAATTAATCAACCTGCAATGGTAGAAGGTAAGAGGGGTGAAGTTGCAACGCTGTCTGGTCCCGAGGTGTTGAGTGGGACAGAAGCTACGGCAGTGGCAGCCGGCAGCTGCAGACTCCTATTAAAGGGGCAACGTCCACGAGGAGACTTTCATGATGATGGACCTGCTCGCTCTGAGTACCAGCACCCGGTCAGCTGCACAGGGAGCACCAGGGATTTACATGAGGACATTAAGTTGTCAAAGGGAGGGCAAAGAGCAAGGCTCTCTCCCAGAGAGAAGTACTCAAGGTATCCTGGTTCTTCTGTTGAGCCCTCCCCTCTTCCATGTGTGACACAACTCTGCCACAGCAGAGACATCAGCAAGTGGGATAACAGATGTTGCTTTGCCCAGAGGATACCTGAAGACTCTGCCTCCCCTATCTTGTGGCCCCACCCAAGCCACATCCAGTTAAGTCCTTGGTGAGTCAGGTGATCCTTGCTGAGTAGTGCCAAGACTCACACTAGTGTCATTGGCCATAGTTTCTGGCGTAGTTGCTTGAAGTAACTATAAGCACAGCATTGTGGTTATTTGCTGAATCTTAATAGGTGATCCTGAAGGGTAACAGGCTGAGGCTAAACTTGGCCTGTAGCTGAACCCCTGTCAGGACTATGCCACTAGACACCTACTACACAAGATATATGCTAATAAGATCGGGAGACTTAGAAACTTTACTTAGGAACATAGAAACAGATACAGAAAGGCAGCCAAACTGGGAAGACAAAGAAGCAGAAACAATATGAAAGAACAGAGAAGAGATCCAGGAAAATGAAGTTCAAGCAATCTAACAGATGCAGAGTTCAAAACAATGCTTATAAAAGTGCTCAGTGATCATAGGGGAAGTGTAGATTGAATTCAGTGAAATCTTTAACAAAGAGATAAAAACATGGAAATGGAAATTATAAAAGGGAACCAATCAGAAATGAAGAACACATTATCTGAGATGAAAAGTATATTAAGTGGAATAAACAGTGAATAAAGAAGAGGATTGAATAACTTATTTGGATGATGGGGAAACCCAGGGAACTTGATCAGAATGGCAAGTAAAAAAAAAAGCCAGACTATAATAATAATTTAATATGCCTATGGGACACTATTAAATGTAAAAATATTCATGTCATAGGGTACCTGAAGGAAAACAAGACATTGGAGAGGTATTTGAAGAAATAATGATGGAAATTTTTCTAACCTGGTGAAGGAAATAGACATACAATAGGAAGCTCAGTGAGTCCCAAATACAGGAACCCAAAGAGGTCCTTACCAAGACACCTTATAATTAAAATGCAAAGGTTAAATACTAAGAGAATCTTAAAAGCAGCAAGAGAAAAGCAGTGAGCAAACTACAAGGGAACTTCCATAAGATTGAAAGTTGATTTCTCAAAAGAAACTATGCAGGACAGAAGGCTTGATAGAAAATACTTAAAGTGATGAAACCCAGGATCTACAACCAATAATACTTTATCCAGGAAAGCTATCAATTAGAGTCAAAGAAAGATAAAGAGCTTACCAGACAAAATAAGCTAAAGGAATTTACCACCAAGCCAGTATTACAGGAAATGTTGGAGAGACTTCTTTAAGAAGGAAAAACATGTATCAAAAACAGGAATAAAGAAAGGTAATAACTACATTCCTATCAACAAGTACCCAAATGGAAAAGAATTAAGTGCTCCAACCAAAAGATAGAGTGGCTGAATTAATAAGAAAACAAAGACCCCTATATATGTTGCCTATAAGAGACTCATTCAGATTAAAAGACACACAGGCAGACTAAGGAAGAGAATGGAAAAAGATAAGGCCTTCATGGACATAGAGGTATTGCGTTGAATGAAATGGATCAGATAGAGAAAGGCAACATTGCATGATTTCAGGTACATGTGGAATCTAAAGAACAAAATAAACAACAAAAAGGAAATAAAACTCATAGATATGGAGAACTTTTTGAGGGCTACTAGATGGGAAAGGAGTTGGAGTGATGATGAAAAAAGGCGAAGTACAAATGTATAGTTACGAAATAGACGTGGAGATATAGAGTGTAGCATAAGGAAAGTAGTTAATAATGTAATACATATGTAAGGAGGAAGATGGGTACTAGATTTAGTGGGATGATTGTTTGGTAAGTTAAATAGGTCTCTAATCACTATGCTGTACAACTGAAATATATATATATATATATTATAATATATATATATATATATTATATATATTATGGAATGAAAATGGAAATTATAAAAGGGAACTAATTTATCTGAGATGACAAGTATATTAAATGGGATAAACAGTGAATAAAGAAGAGGATTGAATAACAATATATATATATATAATATTGTATGCCAAGTCTAATTGAAAAAAAAACTCATTGAATTGTACAATGTAAATACAAGCAACCAATTATATATTATATTTAAATAATCCTGGAAAAAATATTTTAGAAAATTTAAATCAACATAGTCTAAGTAACTTCTTCAACATGGCATGCCTTATCTGGATTATAGTCTTTCTCTCAAATGTAGCATTTGTTGAACACAGATTCTTGATGAAAGCACAACGGTGCTGTGAGACTTTTAAAAAAATAATCAGTTATTGAATCAAGGAAGAAAAATAAAACTATGTCTAAATAACATTGGAAAATAATTGGTTGTAACCTGCCCAAATCAAACAGCTATTAAGTGGCAGAACAGACACTCAAGTAATAAAGTTGGTGGTCTTAACCAAACTTAAATAGTTTTTATTCCTAATGCAAAATCAGGCCATGGGTAGTGAATAGTAGGCACACACTAAATATCTGTCAAAATAAAAAAAAAACTAAACAGAATAAGATATTGTCTGCAAGAGCTTTTATGCAATGGATGGAGTCAGGGTGAAGGACCAATTTGGTTCCTGATAGTGCCTTCCAGAAAATAAAAGCTGTCTAGGGAAACCTTGGCTAAAAGGAAGACACTAATCAGCATCAGATATGATATATAGATGGATTGTTATTATTATAACTATTATATAAAAATATACAAGTGGACTATTTAAACGATTAAGTATCTAATTACGTAAGTATTGCATAAAAGAGAATATATGACTTACCATAAACTTTCTACACGAAAATAACCACAGATATTTGAAATTATTTCAGATTTTTCCTATGAATAAATATCTCATTTTTTCCCAAATTTGTATAATATTGGGCATTATTTTGTAAACTTCTTTTTTCAATTGACAATATTTAAGTATCTTTTTATGTCAATAAACATACCTCTACATATGTCAGTGGTCTTAAATTCAATTTTTTGGTTGTTGTTGGATATTAGTTTTGCTTTTTACTATTTTAAACATCACAATAAATCTCATATTTTTAAAAAAGAAGTAGTTTATGAGCAACAAAGTAAATGAACCTCCCATGGTGGTGGTGGTAGTGGATTAAGCTAGTTGTCTAGACTTGTATAGGTTTAGTCACTGGTCGATTGGTACAATTTGTATAATTAAACTTCGACATTACTTCTCACTGAATAAACTCAGGCTATGTAACTACTTTTCACATAGTTTCTATCTATTTTTTTATTCTGCTTGATAATAAACTCTGTAAAAGCAGCATTGTGTATTCCTTACTTACTAATGTTTCCACAGCATCTTAGCACATGCTAGCACACAGTGGTTAATTTCACATTATTAAATATGTGTGTTGCTTATTAACTTGTAAAATTGACTTATTTTGACTAAAATGTGCACAATACTAAGGAGTGTCACCTATTAATTATATATGCCTTGTGGTTAGTATAACTAGAAATCAAATAATGTGTCATAATTTTCAAATGTATTAATATTTGATTTTTTAATAGAGGCATGTCTTATAGACCACTAATCTTATTAGACCAAAGATTTTAAAAATAATTCTTACCACCTTGTTTCTCTATTACATCTTAGTTATTCTGTCAAAAAAAAAAATTCTCCTAAAAAGTCAACAGATAAGACAATATTTGTTTAACAATTTCAGGTACGAGTTGAAAATGTGCAAAGGTTTTAGACAACACCATCTTCCTCTGAAGACATTTATAGTCTAACATAGGAAAGCAGGCATATCAGTAAAGATAGGCTAGATTATGCTGCAATACCAAACAACTCCCCAAATCTCTTATTTCACATCATAAATGTTTATTGTTCATTCATATTATACGTCTATTGAGTAACAGTCATGTGCTACTCATGGTAATACCTCAGAGATCCAAATTGACAGAATTGCCTTCATCTCAAATTTTCTAGTAGCTATGCAAAAGAGAGATATATTTATGAAGGGTTTCACAATATTAAATGGATGCTCTGGCTCAGAAGCGACACATATAATTTCAGCTTCTGAAATTTTTATAGAAGTTCTAATTTACAAGTGCTAGTCACAGTGTTCCAATAAACCACAAGGTGCCAGAAAAAGCTTAAAAGATAGAGTACCAGGAAATACTCAGTGATCGCTGATAATGACTACCAGAATAGAAAATTCAGAAATTACAGAATTGCCATGTGGTGGAGCAGAAATTAAACTATAAAATCACCCACAAATCTCTTATTTTATGGATAAGGACTGAGGCCCAGAATGGAAGACGTAATTTATAAGAGATCACATAGCTAGTGATCAACAAAACTAGATTGAAGCTCCTAATTATTGTATTTTTAAGCTAAATTCAAAAAGCCAATATGCACCACTAGTCAACCTCAATGTTTTATCAATTCTGCTAGCAAAATCTACTTTAAGTAGGCATTTCCCTTTTTCAGAAATTGTAAAACTCCATATCCATCTGTAATTAAACACTTTATTTATCCAATCCAAAATATTAACTTCTTCAAATTTTTGTTTAAATTTATAATCCCCTTAATCATTCTACTCTTCTTTTGGCTTCCAATAAGCATTTGCAAATTTTATACTGTCATAAAATGATCCCTGATTCTTTTTTCCTCCCACTAAAGTAAAATATTAGAAGGATCTTAAAGCAAAAACAATTCTCCACACGGAACAGAAATTACTACAGCAAAGTGTGGGCAACTTCATCTCCCTTACTGAACAATAGGAACTACAAAGGCATAGGGTCACACTGTATGGATTAAGACACTGATCCCACAGCAGGAAAAACCAGTTAGGAGTCACAAGTAATAAGAGAAGAACTGTTGGTTGTGCAGTAGTTTGTCTGGATATGAATAGAATCCGCACATCTCAGGAATTGACATTTGGAACTAAAATATATTTAAATAAACTGTTTTAATCTATCACTTATATGGAAAGAAATAAAAACGTAGATTCTCCTGGGTCCTAAAAGATGCTGCTGGGCAGTACATCAGGTATTCCAATTTTCAGGTTTCCAGGGTAGGTCTTATTAAGCAACCATGTCAGCAGAAGTTGGAGGACTAAAAAAGTAAATGTTTAATGCACCACCCATCTAGGAGTAGCTTAGACCTTTGGAGAAGTTAGCCAAGCATGTTTAAAGCTGGGCTCAGGAGTTGTTTTTCATCACTTGTCTCTGCCAAAAATTAAAATAGAACAAAGCAAGTTCAATTGACTAGTTACCCTTAAAGAAAATCCTACTCCCTGAAAAGTATAGGTTTTATTTTAGGTATCTTTTCCACCTAAGAGACAGGTAGTTTTCACAGCATTATCCATTGTACTTTCACTGACATAGCATACAAAGAGCAGTCAATTGTTTTTATTCCGCTTACTCCTGTTGACCCTCATTGAAAAACACCCTTGTAAAGTTGTAAAAGTCACTTTTCCCACTGCCTCTCTGGAATTTTAAAGGATACTGTTTTGCATTTCATGGAAAGGTCATAAGTGTATAAATAACACTCTGAGAAAGTGCATTCATAGCATTCACTGCAAATTTTATCTTCTTATCTTAACAGTAACTGTCTTTGCACAAGTGTCAAAGGGACAGAAAAATTGAGTTGGCCTTGACTGCTCTTGGTAATCAGCCCTTATATAGCAAGCTACAAGAAACATCCTTTTGATAGATGGTGTTCTTGTGAGTGGCTGCAAAAGTAAAAGGCAAAATGTCTTTCTATCCCAAGCTTTCCTGATGAACCTTAACAATCTAGCATAGCTAGAGTGGGTTCCCCAGACCTAATTTTAGCCAACTGGCTCTTTTGTTATTTGTTTCATTTTCATTTTGTTTGATAGTTCCAAAGCTATGCTTTCTTACAGCTGAGTGGTCTGTGGCAGCTGGCTGCTGAGAGTAGTTTTTTTCTCTCACAGAGACAACACACGCACACACACACACACACACACACACACACACACAAACACACACAAAGAGAGAAAGATGGAGAGAGAGAAAAAGCAAAATGAGAGAGAGAGAGAGAGAGAGAGAGAGGAGAGAGCGCACAAAATTGAAAAGGCAAGGACTGACTTATAAAAGAAAATGTATTTAAAATTGAATGACAAAGACTTACTGGTTTGTCTCATTGTCACAGATAAACCAAAATGACTACTGGCAATCTGAGCATTTGAGAGGTGGCAGTATAGAAGACATGGCTGTAAAGGTTCACTTTCCCCACTGGAATTCTATAAAGTCAGATTCTGAAGAATTTTGGTTCCTTTTTAATCTATAAGGCTTGAAATATCACAACAAAGATACATGAAAGGATGTTTTTTTTCACTGGATTGGTCTTGACTGAGTTTGAAAGTTTGACAAGCAAAAAATTATTTAACTCTTAAGAACTGATGTTATATAACTACATGATGAAAGTAGCTTCATGGATTTAGAAAAATTCTAGAATAATACTCAGAAAAAATAGCTATTAAATTTCTCATTGAACAAAATTCCATGAAAGAAATGTTTTAGTGAGTGAAGTATGAATTCAGTATCTAAATGAAGTAATTGAATTAAATCATACATGGAAATTATGAATAAATAAACAAGAAGGCATTGAACAGAAAATAAGTTCTAATAATAACTGAAAGAAGGGCAGCTAAGCCTTCATCATTATCACATAATAAAATCTCCATTTTAATACAAGATAATGGATGAAGAAATTTTCCACTCTATGGACTCTTCTACATTACAGCCACAGAAAAAAAATTGAAAAAGAGCTCCAAACCTCTCATTTTCATTCAGTGATGGCTGAAATGATGCAGGAAATATAGCAGCCATCACAGCTGAAATTTTAGGATTAACAGGGATACTAGATATTCTAGTGCAAAGAAGCATTACCAACCTCTACTTAATTCTCCTAGGTATAGGAAGAGAAAGCTGAAATGTGATGAATACAAACTATTGATCAGACATCAATGTGTGTACACTGATAATCTTAATAATCCTATCAACAATAATAACAAAAATAAATAAATCACAACCATTTACTGAGTTCTTACTATGTACAAGAAACTTATTTTATATACATTATCTTACAAAAACCTTCAATGAAAATATTTTATTCCTGTTTTCAAAGGTTAAGAAAGTGAATTTGAAAGAGGCTAAGTACCAAAGTCTCACCTAAGTAGCAGAACTAGAATACAAAAAGTCCAATATTTTTTCAATAAACTATTTTCTCCAATTTATATTTTATAAGATATATTTGGAGAGATTTTCATAGGCATTTGTTTCTAAGCATCCCACAATAAATAATTGTCACAATGTAATTTCCAACTGCTTTGACATAAAATTCATTTTTCAAGAATATTTATTAATATACTTGAAACTGTTCTGAAAGACATTGGTTTAAGAAATTTTATTAAGTGAAATCAAAGAAACAAAATGACCACACCATGATTTTATATTTGTATTGCAATATATACTTTTAAAAGTACATTAAGGGTTCAGTCGAGATCGCAGAAGAGGTAAATGATATGATTTTCTCCTCTCACAACACCATCAAAATGACAAATAAACTACAAAACAGCCATTATTGGGAGTTACATGCAGTCTAGGTGAACAGATCTCGGGAGTCACATGCAGTCTAGGTGAACAGATCTCCTACAACTGGAGACATACATAAAAGGCCAAGTAAGAGACTGGTAAGAGGTGTAGAGGCATGAAATGGGGCTGGTCCCATGCCCACGTGTGGTGGTCGACAATCAGGAGGGATATCTCAGCTGTGCAGATCCCCTTGGAGGAGCAAGTGGTCCCAGCTACACACTGAGCTCCCCAGCCCAGTGTTCCAGTGCTGGGAAGAGAAAAGTCTCCATAGCTTCTGACTGTGAAAATCAGCAGAGATCATGACTGAGTGAAAAAAAGTGTGGCTGGAGTCACAGACATTTCCCTTAAGGGGAACACACATGGACTCACTTGCTCTGAGCTTCAGCATTGGGACAGCAATGGAAAGGTGTCAGAAACACACAAGAAGTAAACTGAGTTGATTTGTATGTCTGAGGGTGAGAGCTGGAATGGCAGCTTTATTAAAGACAGAAGTGCTAGCAGAATCCATTTTTTCTTTGTTGAAACCTCCTGCCTCCTGATGTGCAGGCATAGGTGGCCACCACTTGTGAGCTTTCACCAACCTGGTTACCCTGCCCTGCTGATTCCCTGAGACCCAGCCCCATTCAAATTACAGGCCCACCCAAGCCTCTTCCAGTGGTTTCTTCATATAAAAGGCATGTTTGGCTTATGCAGCAAACATTCATAAAAGCTTTCCTAAAGGTTTGCAAAACTCAAACAAGAATCATCTGGCTTCGGCATGCCCTGTACTTTTTTGAACAGCACAAAGCCTAGCACTAGGGGCAGCCTGGTCAGTTAATGGCTTGGACTTCTGAGGCACCTTCAAGCCCAGCATAGGTACGGTAATCTGCAAATTGCTTGGTGACTCCTGCCAGGTGGTATTGGGCAGAACACATGCTGCCACTGAATTTAGCCTGTGGCAGGGCCCATCCTAGAAGTCCTGGAGCTGGCACGCCCAGTGTCCAGGTTTCGACAAATCTGGAGTATGACCCAGGGCTGCATCTGAGGAGGACAAACTCAAAGGAAAAATAGTCAGGTACCAGTGCTCTGCTAAAGTGAATTTGACTCAATAGAATCGATTTTTCATAGCCCAGTCCTTACAAGCAATCAGCCTGAGGGTAAATCTCTCCCACTAATGAGCAAATAGCAAAGACTTAACTACAACAGAAAGGCACACTAACTCATACAAGGGACAAACCTGGAGCACCTGCTCAGGTTACCAGTGAAGACAGTGCCAGTGGTCCCAACAGGAAATCTACTACACAAAGCCACTCTACTAGGACCAGGAGATGTATCGGCTCTATCTAATACATAGAAACAAACACATCAAGGCAATTAAAATGAAGAAGCAAAGAACTGTGTCCCATATAAAAAAACATAACAAAGATCCAGAAAAAATAACTAAACAAAAGGGAGACAAGGAAACCACTAGATGCAGAGTTCAAAACATGGGTTTAAGGATGTTCAATAAACAGAGAGGAAGAGTAGATAAACTCAGTGATAACTTTAACAAGGAAGTGGAAAACATTAAAACACAGATTTAAAAACCATAAAAAAGAACCAGTCAAAAATAAAGAATATAATTACTGAAATGAATAATATGTTAAAGGCAATCAACAGTAGAATGCATGCATCAGAGGATTTAGAAGACAGAGTAGCAGAAAAACACGCAATCAGAACAGCAAACAAGAAAAAAGAATCAAAAAAAAAAATAAGGATAAATTAAAGGACCTCTCAGAAAACAGTTGAGTGTACCAATGTTTACATCACAAGAGTACCAGAAAGGAAAGAGAGAGAGAGCAAGAAACTGAAAATCTATTTCAAGAAAAAAATAACTGAAAAGGTTCCTAACCTAGTGAAGAAAATATACATTACAAGCCAGGAAGTACAGAGAGTCCCAAATAAATGAACGCAAAGAAACCCACACCAAGACACATCATGATTAAAACACCAATGGTTAAATACAAAGAGAGAATCTTAAAAGCAGAAATAGAAAAACATCTTCTTAACTACAAGGGAGCTCTTATAAGACTGCCATTTGATTTCTCAATAAAAACTTTACAGACCACAATGGATAGGCATGAAATACTTAAAGTAATGAAAAAGAAGGACCTACAACCGAGATTACTTCACCCGCAAATCGATCATTTAAAATCAAAGAACAAAAATAAGAGGAGAAACATGACAGAGTGAGAGATGTCCTCAAATCTCTCCCTTGAAATAACAATAAGCTGAACATCTAAAACTCAACAAAAAACACCCGACCTACACACAACACAAGTACATCTGAGCATGGGATCTCTGAATAAGAGATAACACGGTACAGAATCCTAGGAGTTGGGAAATAGACTTGGAGAAACAATGAAGCTGTCTCTCACAGCAGGAGGTCTTTGCAGGAGGAGGGGAAGGGATAAGGTACAGCGGGTTCCCTGAACAACCCTGAGTGAGTGAGCTGTGAGGTGCATGCAGTGGCAGCGCCCAGGGATTAGGGCAGAAAGCAGAGAAGTGAGGATGGCAGAGGAGCAACAGTTGATTATTACATTTGAAAAACATGAGGATCAGCCACAGCCCACATTCCCAATGCAGAGGACACCTCTCTGATATCCTCCAAGACTGAACATTGCAGAGCCACATGGGAATCTGAGCAAACACTACTGAAACTGTCGCTAACACTAACAGAGACTGAGACTGAGGGTGGCGAGCATGAATGAATGTTTATAAGGGAAAAAAAAGCATTGTGTAGACTTTATATAAAGCATGGATCCAGAGGCTAGACACAACCTACTGGAAACTAAAAGAAAAATGTCTACTTAGCAACAGGCTAAAAAGAGACCTTTATATAATAAATCTTCTTCCTGGAAAAAAGGGAGAATGCATTTCCATTAAAGCCCTCAGGGAGAAATAGTCCATTAAACACCATGAACAACCAAGGTAACAAGGCAACTCAGAAAAAAAAATGGAAAAATCTCCAGAAAATTAGTTTAAAGACATAGAAGTATGCAACTTAAATGACAGAGAATTAAGGATGGTACCCTTCAAAAAACTCAGTGATATCCAAAACAATTTATATCAACAATTTCAGGAATTGAAAAAGCTAGATCAGCAGAATGAGATTTTAGGGAGCAGACTGAACCCATTAAAAAGAACCAAAATAGAACTTTTGGAGATAAAGAACACACTGATAGAGATGAAAAAATGAAATAGTAAGGTTGGGAAACAGAGTCAACCAAATGGAGGAAAAGATCAGTGCAATCAAAGACAGAAATCTTAAAAATAAATCAGAAGAAAGAAGAGAAAAATGGAAGAATGAAAAAAATAATGAAAGAGAATACAAAAACTAGCCAATACCCTCAGGAGAGAAAACAGAAGAATAATGGGCATTATTGAAGGCAGGAAGGCAGATATT
>PUFA01000844.1:0-70541 GCA_003508835.1 Eonycteris spelaea
CACTGGGGCACTCGCAGAAACACTGAGGAGGACTCGGGGGACTTGGGACTAGCAGGAAACACCCAGAAAAGATAGGTGAACACTCAGGACCACGAGGGTGCTGTGAGGATCACAAGAGGAGCCGTAGAACGATAAGCAATTCTCACAACAATCACGGGTATTCAGAAAACCAACAACATAACCTGCATTGAATTCACCAGGTGGAATCTCAGAAACATGAATAAAAGTGTGATACAATCACATGAGGCACTAGCGGAAACACATGGGCTAGCTTCTAGGGGCACCAGGGCCCTTTCCAGATTACCAGAGAGAAACTACTAGGAAGTATTCTGGACAACAAGAGAGCACTGAGGACCAGCAGGTGTAGCTCATGAACACCAGCACACTCTCAGAAGCATCAGGGAGCACTCCAGATGAAAACGGGTACCAGGACCACCAGGAGGCACTCCAGCATACCGGGGCACGTAGGTAAACCGGGCTCTTTCAGGACCACGTGGTAGCACTCAGGATGACCAGAGTACTTTCAAAGGAACCAGGGTGCTGGAGGCCACTGTGTGGTCTTCTGGGTAAGCAGAGGGTGCCAGAAACACTAGGGAGTGCTGAGAACCATAAGGTGCTATTCAAAATCACCAGGACATTATGAGATGAACAAAGCTCTTAGGACCAGCAGAATGGTCAAAGGTCTCCAGGCGCCAACCTTTACCCACAGGATGCGCTTGGAACCACCAGTGCACTGTAGGATTAATAGGATGCTACCAAAATCACTGAAGCAGACAAGAGAAAGAAAGAAATGGCTTCCAAATTGGAAGTGAAAAAGTCAAATTGTCACTTTTGTAGATGACGTGACTCTAACAGAAAATGCTAAAGACTCCACTAAAAACGATTGAAAATAATCAAATACAGAAAAGTTGCAGCATACAAAACCAATGTATAGAAATCTACAGCGTTCCTATACACTAACAATAAGTTTTCAGAAAAAGGAATGAAAAGAACAATTACTTCTGCAATTCTGGCAAAAATAATAAAATACATGGGAATAAAGTGAATGAGGCATATGAAGGACCTACACTGAGTATAACAGGACATTATCAAAAAAAAATTGAGGGAGACACAAAGAAATGAAAAGATATTTTGTGTGTATGGATTGGAAGAATTAACATAGTTAAAGTGACCTACTAACCAAAGCAATATACAGATTTAATGCATTCGTCATTGAATTTTTAACAAAATTGTTTTTAAAAATTGAACAAAAATAATCAGATTTGCATGGAAGCACAAAATACCTGGAAGAACCAAAGCAACCATGAGAGACAGGAACACGGCTGGAGGTACCACTCTACCTGAATTCAAATTATACTACCAAGTGGCAGTGCTCAAAATGGCATGTGCTGGCAGAAAAACAGACACACAGAACCAATGGGACCAAATAGAGAGTCCGGAACTAACCCCGCATGTATACGGGCAAATAATTTTCAAAAAGGGGAGTCAAACACACAGTGGAGAAAAGAAAGCCTCTTCAATAAATGGTCCGGGGAAAAATTGGAAAACCACATGCAAAAGAATGAAATGAGACTGCTGTCTATCTCCATACACCAAAATTGACACAAAATGAATCAAAGACCCGAATATAAGAATTGAAACAATATTTGTAAGGGAAGGGCGGGTGCGAACCTAGGTACTAAACTCAGAAACAAATTAGAGGGGATTTGTAGATTTGACCTCAAAGACAAGGGAAGTAAATGGAACAGTGAATGAATGGGACTACAGCATACTAAAAAGCTTCTGCAGAGCAAAAGAAATGATCGACAAAACAATGAAGCAATCTTCTGAAGGGGAGAAGATATTTGCCAAAGTTACTTCAGCTACTAGCTTCTAGCTTAAAAATAACTAAAAGCTAGTATCTAAACTATATAAAAAGCTCATACAATTCAAACACAAAAACAGAACTAATCCAATTTAAAAGTTGATTAGTCAACCTGAGCAGACATTTCTTTGCAGGAAAACAAACTGCTCGCAGACACTTTAAAACATGCTCGGTTTCACTGACTGACCAATAGCAAAATGCAAATCATAAACAATAAAATACAACTTTACACCTGTTAGAATGGCTTTTGTCAACAGCACGTATAATAACAAGTGTTGGAGAGGTTGTGAGAAAAAAAGGAAAACTCATACACTGTTGGTAGTGATGTAAATTGGTACCGCTACTCTGGAAAACAGTATGGAGGTTCCTCAAAATATTGAGAATAGAATTAGCATATGACCTCACAATCCCTCTTCTAGGTTGAGAACCATGTGATCTCAATCCTTTGTAGGATATAAAACTGAAAGCAAGAAACAACCAAGGGAAACAGAGATTCAGACACAGACAACAGTTCAGTCATCACCAGAGGGAAAGGGAGAAGAGAGAGGTAGGTCAGGGTGAAGAGATTTGATTTGGGGTGGTGAACACACACTGTTACACACATATGACTTAGCACTGAATTGTGTATTTAAAACTTACGTGATTTTGTCAACGTCACCTAAAGAGCAGTAAATAAAAATACATCGCACAATTACACTGTGCATATTTTCTTTAAAAATCCTGGAAAAGGGCTAGGTTTCCTAGTAGATTCATAAAAAACGCCAAAGCACTATTAATGAAAGACATCAGAAACATGGCCGAGTGAGAGATGTCCCAGATCCCTTCCCCTTGAAATAATAAGCTGAACATCTGAAGAAAGTCAAGGAAAAACACCCCAAATACACACTGGCAGCCCTGAGCATGATCTCTGCGCATAGGAGCTACCACAGGTCAGAACTCATGCAGTCCGGCGGTCGACTGAGAGGAACAAATGCGCTTCCGCTCACATCTGGAGCTCCTTGTAGGAGGAGTGAAGAGGGGAGAAGGTGTGGCGAGTTCCCTGAGCAGTCCTGCCTGGGAGAGCCGTGAGCGCCACATGGCCTGTGGCAGCGCCTAGGCATTAGGGCAGAAAGCATAGAAGTGGAGATGGCAGAGAAATGGAAATGGCAGAGAAGCAAGAGTTGATTATTACCAGCCATGGTGGCAAAAATCGATGCTGAACTGCAGCCCCCATTCCTCAAACTACACCTCTCTCTCCAGATCATCTGAGACCAAATGGTTGAGCCCCAGCGGAATCTGAGCAAACTTTAGGGAAACTGTCACCAACACTGACAGAGACTGAGGGTAGAGCGTGTAATGAAATCTCTTTGAAAATAAATTGGCATTATTCACACTTTATGTGAAGCAGGGATCCGAGAGGTATAGATACCACCTACAGGAAACCAAAAGAAAAACGTCTTCTTTGAAAGAGGCTGAAGAGAGATCTTTATATGATAAATCTTATTTCTGGGGAAAAAAGCAACATAACACTTTCATTAAAGCCCAGGAGGAGAAATCATCCACTAAACATCATGAACACCCAAGATGATGAGATATCTCAGAAAGGAGAAAAATCTCAAGAAAATAAGCTTATAGACATAGAATTATAAGCCTTGAAGAATGAAGAATTCAGGATGGTATTTCCAAAAAAGCTCAAAGAGATCCAAAACAATCCATATCAAAAATTTCAGGGATTGAAAAGACAACTAGATGAGCAGAAGGAGTTCTTAAGCAAGAAGATTAAAACCCTCAAAAAGAACTAACTAGAACTTCTGGAGATGAAGAACTCGATGAAGAGCAGCAAGTGGTAAAAAATAAAGTAGAAGCTTGGGAAATAGACTCGACCAAATGGAAGCTAGTATCCGTGATATTGAAGACAGAAATCTAGAAATAACTCAGAAGCAAGAAGAGAGAAATGACAGAAAGAAAAATCATGAATGGGAAATACAAGAACTAGCTGAACCATCAGCAGAGGAAATATAGGTACAATGAGCATTTTTAAAGGGGAGTAAAAGAAGCAGGGATAAGAAAGAATTTTCAAGCCTGTGATGAGAATTTCCCAAATCTAAGGAATGAGCTCAGAATTCAAGACGTCAACAGAACACTCAATTATCTCAACCCAAAAAGGCCTTCTACAAGATACATTATATTAAAATTACCAAAATTCTAAAACAAAGTCAGAATTCTCAGGGCAGCCAGCAAAAAGAAGGCAGTAATCTCTAAAGGAAAACCTAGTAGACCATCCTCTGTTTCTCAGCATAAACCTTACAAACAGAAAGAAGTGGAACCAAATCTGCAAACTATTACGTGAAAGGAAATAGCAGCCAACAATAACATATCCGATTATGCTCACCTTTAGATGAAGAGAGAAATAAAACCTTTCCGGACATACAAAAATGGAGTGAACCCTCCACTACGAGGCCCGAATTACAGGAAATACTGAAAAGGGTCAGCTCATCAAAAACAAAATGACCAAAAATAAAAAATAAAAACAAACCATAAATAAGAGTAAAGTGACTAGCTGGAAGATAGAAGCTGAGTAATGTCCTTACTAAGAGCAGGACATTATAAGCTTAAACAATAAGAGAGACACTTTAGAAAGGTAGTAACAAATGTCCAGCACAGAGGAGACAAATGGAGACAGCAATGGCTGAAAGGCAGAGGATTCAAAGATCCAAATTCTCAAAAGAGAATGGCGATAAGGCACACACACAAGAAAACGGATGACCGTGTATATATGATGGTCCTTTACATATTTTTAATAACCACATGCGGAAGATTCAGAACTGAAGAATTTAACATAAAACAAGAAGAACCAGAGGGGGAAAACTACAAAATCCAATCAAATTTAAAATAACAAACAAATAAACAAACATAATAGACATACTAGGAAAATGAAACAATAGAAACACAGAGCTACCAGAAAGCAAAAGAAAAAATGGCCAAAAGAAGACCTCATATTTCAATAATCAACCTTAAATGTTAATAGCTTCAACTGGGCGATATAAAAGGTACAGAGTTGCAGATTAGAACACAAAACCAAATTCCAAACATAAGCTGCCTCCAGGAGACACAAATCGGTTCCAAAGACAGTATTAGACTCCAAGAGAAAGGGTCGAAAATGACGTCAGAGAAAAGTGGGAGTAGAGTTATGAATATCTTCTCACTTCCTGGACTTGTAGGTAGCGCTTATATATTGGCTCTCATATCTTGTGAATAACACTGCCATGAACGGCAATGGGGTTGCACTGAGTTCTGATTTTCTTCGAATAAGCACCAAGAAGTGCACTTGCTGGGCCAAAAGGTAGTTCAATAATTATTATTATTATTATTATTATTATTATTATTATTTATTATTATTTATTATTATTTGAGGATCTTACATGCTGTTTTACACAGACACTGTACCATTTTGCAATACGACCCAAAGTGTATTGAAGGCTTCCTTTCCTCTACATTCTCACTCATATCAGCTTGTCATCTTGGTGTGAGTCTCTTTCTCACATCTTGCTTCAAACTCTCTCTACGTTCTGAACTTGTATATCTGTATTCTTCACCAAATTTAAAGTTTTAGTTATGACTTCTTCAAATGTGTTTTCAATCCTTTGCTCTCTCTCTTACGCCATGATGAAAATGTTGTGCCAAGGTGAATCAGGGTTTGATTTTGACTTTTCGGTTACAATTAAGGTGAGATTTACAGTTAGTGTTGAATTTAGGGTTAGACTAGATTTAGGTTATGGAGGTGGACGCTGAGTTTAATATGGTTTTTATGTCTGCTAGCATAACACTGCTTTTAAATCAAGAAGTGGTTTTGTTTCCCGCTTTATTATTAAAGGAGAACATTTCACGAGGCTTGAGATACAATACCATAAATAGTGATTTGTCTGATGAGCTCTGCAACATAAGATGGAAAACTTTCTAGAAGAGATCCCTTAATCTAGAGGCCAATTGAACATTCATGATTCATGGAAAGAAGTCTGATACCTGGCTCAGTACACAGTTATGACAAATTATTAAGCGTATTCCCAATGCTGTATTTATCATCCCCATGCCTATTTTGTAACCGCTAACTTGCACTGAATGTCGTCACCTTTCTCACTCAGCTCCCAAATCTGGTCCCATCTGGCAGCCATAACTTTGTCTCTGGATCTGGAAGTCTTCTGTTATTTCGTTTGTCCAGAATCTAAAGGCATTTTTTCTTTTTAAAGTTTGAGGAAAGTTCAACCTGTTTCCGTAGAGGCTATACCAATTTGTAATGCCACCAACAGTGCACAAGGTTTTCCTTTCCCTGCATCCCCCCTAACAATTGTTCGTTGTTGGTTTATCGATGATGGCCATTCTGACAGGTGAGAGGTGATATCTACTTGTATTTCAATTTGCGTGTCCCTGTTGATTAGAGACGTCAAGCAACTTTTGATATGTCTGTTGGCTCTCTGTATGTCCTCCTCAGAGAAATACCTATTGGTATTTCAATAGGCTTATTTCAATCAAATGGCTTTCTGATGTCGCACTATATGAGTTTCTAATATATTTTGCATATTAACCCCCAATTGGATATATCACGTGCTAATGTTTTCTCTCGACAGTGAAATAATGCCTTTTAGTTTTGTTGATGGTTTCCTATGCTGTGCATAAATTTTTAGTTTGATGTAGCACTATATGTTTATTTTCCTTTTGTTTTCTGAGCCTGAAAATGATCTCAGAAACTAACCTACCAAGAATAATGTTAAAGAGTTTACTGCCAATGTTCCATTTTAGGAGTTTTATTAATCTGTGTCTGACATAATGTTCTTAATCTGTTTTGAGTTTTTATTGTACATGGTCTGAGAAGAGGAATATGTCAGTTTTTCCAATGCCACTCATTAAAGAAAGCACTTTTATCTCATTGAATATTTTGCAGAGTGCATGGTCACATATTCTGTTCCATTGATTGATGTGTCTGTTGTAATGTTAGTGACATAACCGAATCCAAAGTTAACCCTAATCCTTAACCTCAAAACTGACTCTGTACCTCATCATAACCCTAACACTAAATTAAAACTCAATTCCAAACTTTTGTAACTCTGAACCTTACTCTAAGTCTAAAACTATCATAACCATAACTCAAAATATAACCCTCACTTAACCATTATCTTCAACCCAAGCATTACACTGACACTAAACGTCATCTTAAACATAAACCTAATATTTAACCAATCCTGAACCCTAATTCAACAATGAACCTAACTCAGCAACTAATCCTAATATCTACAACATAAGAATGCTAACCTAATCCTTAACGCTATCGTTAACCCAAATCCTGACACAATTCATAATCCAAAAATAAATCTGAACCCTAACATTAACATTACGTATAGCCTGAAATATAACAACTCAGACAAACATTAAACCTAATCCTAAAACTAACCATCCTAAACCATAATCCTAACTCTATAAACCAAATCAGAACTATATTCCTAACCTCAATAACCCTAACCCTAACTCTAACACTACACCCTAAACATAACCTTCATTGTCTTCTATACTTACATGCTCTCCATTAAAATATAGCTAAAACTAAAGTTAACCTTAACTTTATCTCTAAACTCAATCCTAGACCTACTTATAATGCTTAACTTGTCCCTAATAGCTGTAACTTTCATCCTAAAACTAATTCTAACCCTAATATAAATTCAAAATTTTAATCCTAAACTTCAACTTCTCCATAAACCTAACCTCAAGCTTATTCCTAACCAGAGCAATCATTTCAATGCTAATCCTAATGTAAAGCTAAACTGAATCATTAATCTAACCCTTATACTAATCCTAAAATCAAACCAAACAAACCACTATGAGCTGACAGTCAAATAATAGAGTACATAAATACTGTATTTGCTCCCTCCCAAGACCACATTAAAATTATAAATAAATATAAATTATAACTATTATAAATAAGTAGAACAAACACCCTTGGGAAGACAGGCTGAACAGAAGGTATATACTAAGTATATAACACAGCAGCCATGTGGAAACTGGTAGGAGGAGCAGAAATACAAAACAGGGTTTCTCCCACAATGATGTTGGATCACAAATAAATAAAAAAAAAAAAAAATCCAAGGTTTCCCTGGAGAAGAAAGGTGCCCCAGCTTCACAACTGGGTTCCCAGATCCCAGCCAAGATTAGAACACAGAAGTCTAAAGTTTATATGAAATCCCAAAAGATCTCAAGTCGCCACAGCAGAATGGAGAAAGAATAAAGTTCGAGGCACTACAATACTTGATATCACACTAGGCTTGAGTAATCAAAACAGCATGTTACTGACATAAAAATAGACACATCAATCAATGGAACAGAATAAAACTAACCAACACCTATGTGGCCTATGTGTAATCTGTAAAATGTTCAATGAAATAAAAGTGCTTTCTTTACTAACTGGCATTGGGAAAACTGGACGGATCCTTATTCTTATACTATGTACAAGAATAAACTCAAAACAGATTAAAGATTTTTGTCAGATTAATAAAACTCCTAAAATAGAATATTGATGGTAAATCTTTGATGTCACTCTTGGTTATTTATTTTCTGAGATACATTTCAGGCTAAGAAAACAAATAGAAAATGAACCAATGGTGCTACATCAAACTACATCAAAAGTGATGCACACATAGAAAACCATCAACAAAACCAAAGGCATCTCATTGAGCGAGAGAAAATATTTGCATATGATATAGTCATTCGGGGATTAACATCCAAAATATATTAGAAACTCTTACAGTTTGACATCAGAAAACCCTTTGATTAAAAGACGGGCAGAGGACCTGAATAGGTGTTTCTCTGAGGAGGACATACAGAGAGCCAACAGACGTATCACAAATTGAAGCAAGAGATATCACCTCCCACCTGTCAGAATGGCCATCATCGGTAAACCAACAACAAACAAGATTTGGGGAGGTTGCATAGAAAGGAAACCCTTCTGCACTGTTCGTGGGTTTGCAAACTGGTATAGCCTCTGTTGAAAACATTTTGCATATTTCCCAAAATTTAAAAAGAAAAATTGCCTTTAAACTCTGAACAAACCCCTCCCTGGAGGTGTATCCATGGCACTTAATATAGCTGGTATTGTATGTCTAAGCATTTGTGTCTCATGAAGGAGAAACCATTGAGAAAGTAGCAGAAAGAAAATCACTTGATTCCTTGGATTTTTCTGACCATTTGCTGACCATTTCAGTTTGGTGGCAACAGGGCTGGTTTATTGTTTGGAAAACCAATAATAAAATTTGGTTTAATAATTCCACTTGTGTTTGATGTGATAAACTTTAATTCTCCTACGTGGCACCCCAATTATGTAGTAAGTACAAAAAGTACTTACGAAAAAGTACAAACAAAAGCTTCTGCTAACGTTGTATTTACTTTACGGAATGAACCTAGGCCTTTCCAAAAGCAACAATACTTTGAAAGGATTAAAATCATCATACTGATGAGTAACTTCAAACTCTTTTTGCCAAAAATTGACCGTAAACAGCTTATCACATAACACAATCCTAGACATGCATCTTTTGTGTGACCCATTCTGCGAGAAATAGAGCTTCTCTAGCAATGTGAAACAAAGCAAGTAAAAACCCATCTAAGTGTGGAAAGTCTACTTGAGCATCATTAAAATCATGCAGATTTTTAATCAATGTTTTTTAAACTATGATATTGATTAAAAAAGGAGAAATGTCCAAAAAACATCTGCGATGTTATGTTAACTTACATCACCCAAAGTTTGAAAGAACAAACTGTCTGTTAACGCCATGTCATTATTTCTATTGGTGTGTCATATGTTAATTGTTCATTAGTCTCTTTATTGCTATCTTTCTTTGTGAACGACTTCATTTCTCGTGTACTTCTTAGATTCCCCTCTCTTTTCATATCTTTCCCTTCTCTTTTCTGTATCTTTTAAAATTTTGTTTGTGATTAACGGAGATTTCAAATAACATTTTGTATTTATAGAAATACAGTATGAATGTACTTAGTTTGAAAAAAATCTTCTATACCGTTCCATTCTTCCTATTTTGCACATTACACTTTTACACATGGGATTGTTAATGACATGTCCATTATTCTTTAAAACATTTGTCTTTTATACACTGTATGATAAAATGTAGTTACAAATAAAAAAAATAAAATGGCCTTTATATTTATCCCCTGGCCAGTGTTATCTTAAAATATCTTTGTAGCTCCCATTATTGACCCCTTATTTAATTTTAACCCTAAAGACTCTCAAGTATTTTTAGTATGAAATGCCCTCTTAGTAAAAACTTGCTCAACATTTGTTTAGTTGGTAATTTCTTAATTCTCCTTCACTTTTCAGAGTTCTTGGATTTGAAATGTTCAAGACTTGTTTCCTCCAGCCATCTGCTTTTGTCTTTCAATTCCACACACTCTAAAAGCTTGTAATGCGTGTGAGGACCCATCATATGTGATGAATCACTTCCCTTGCACTGTTTTAAACTACTGAAGCTGTTGAAATGAGATCATAACCAAGTGACTTAACGTGCCAAGATTCCTTCTTATCTGAGTTTTAAAGCCTCTTTCTTTATTAAAAGTCATCTTGGTTTTGTAAGGCCCTGACTAGATTCCAGAATTCTAACAATGTAATACTGGCAGTTTTTGATAGTTTAATCATTACTCTAAAGCAAGAGTGTGGAGTTTAGGGTTTCCTGCTTGCCATGCTCGGTGATACTCTCCAGATTCTTTTGATTTAGATACTTTCTTCTTGTATTTATACCCCTGATGCTCTGATACTGATGCTGCATTTGTTTCACCATTGTAGTCTTCCATTTGACCTTCTCTCGTCATGTCATCATTTTCTCTTCTCAGTGCTTGAGTAGAGACTTCCCTACATGGTAAATAGATTGATGTTTGTAAAAGATAAATTATTGTTACTAGTGAAGAATAATAATGATAACTCAGATGGTTTTAAAGTCAAATGTGTCAGACTTACTGAAAAGGTGAATATGCATAGTGAACGTAAGAAGTGTAAAAAGACACTTGTCGACTTGAATTGGATGTTTTTGTGATTTCGTTTTAAGTATAACATCCATATTTAAGAATAACAAGTGGCATTGATGTTGAGACCAAAGCAATATCATGAGAGAAACATGGAGAAAACAGCAAGAAAAGTCCCCTGGATTCTAGATGAAGAAGCTCTACAACAAGGGAGACTAATAAGAAATCACACTGCAAAGGGAGGAGGTAGGATGGGGCCAGGATACGATGATGCCCTATCCTGAGGAGCTGACTGTGACAGGGACCACAGTAGCCTGCAGCTGCAGACACCTCAAAATGGGCCATGTATTCAAGCGGACTTTTGTGGTGATGGACCTGTTCCATCTGAGCACCAGCAACCAGCTACGCAGTGGGAACCAGGGATTTCTAGAAGGGGGAAACTGAGCTTTCCAAGTGAAGGGCAGAGGTGAGGCTCTCTTGCAGACAGAATATGTGGTTGCAGCACTGTCAGAGCTGAGACATCATCAAACAGGATAACAGAGGTCACCTTATTCAGAGGAGCCTCTCAAAGTCTGCCTCCCCCAACACAAAAAACCACCCAAGCCACATCGACGTGTGTCTTCAGCAAATCATGAGCTTTTTGCTGAGCATAGTCAAGAGTCACACTAGTGGCTGCTGGCCTCAGTTTCTGGTATGATTTCTTGAGGCAACTATCAGCCCAGTGTATGGGGATTGTTTCCTGAATCTTAAAAGGTAGCTTCAGAGGGGCACAGGCCGGGGCTAAACTTGGCTAGCAGGTGATCCCCCCTCACAACTATCCGATGGGACACCTACCACATACAGTCATTCTAATAAGATCAAGACACTTAGGAGTTTTGCTTAGTACAGAGAAACACATAGAAAGGCACCCACAATAGGAAGACAAGAGGCAAAACCAAATGAAAGAACAGAACAGAGCACCAGAAACAATGGAGTGAAGCCATCCAACAGATGCAGAGTTCCATACACTGGCTATAAAGACGCTCACTGAACTTAGGGTAGTGTATATGCATTCACCAGGAACTTGTACAAAGTAATTAAAAACAAAAACATGAAAATGGGTATTATAAAATAGGACCAGTCAGAAATGAAGAACACATTATCTGGCACGAAGTGTATATTGGTGGTGGTGGGGGCGGAGAACAGAGTGGATAAAGATCAAACCACAAATATGGAGGATGGAGAAGCCAAGGACACTCAAACAGAATGGCAAGGAAAAAGAAGCCAAGTGTTTAATAATCCATGGAGTCTATTGGACACAATTGCATTTAAAAATATCCATACCATGGGGTAACTGAAAAAAAAACAAAAAGGTAAAGAGCTACTTGAAAATACAATAATGGAACAATTCACTAATATAATGAAGAATAGACACATAAAAGACCAAAAAGCTCAGAGTCCCAAGAAACAGGGACTCAAAGAACATCACTCCAAAACATATCCTAATTAAAATCACAAGGTTAAATACAAAGAGGTAATCTTAACAGCAGCAAGAAAAACAGTTACCGATGTATAAAGGAGCACACAGAAGACGGGCAGGTAATTTCTCAAAAGAAACTATTCAGGACAGAAAGGCTTGGCACAAAATATTTGACATGTTGAAAACTCAGGTTCTACAACCAAGAATACTTTATCCAGCAAATCTATCAGAGTCAAAGAACAGATAAAGAGCTTCCTGGTCCATAAAAAGCTAAAGAAAGGTATCAGCACCACATATGAAATGCTGGAGGGACTTTTTGAGTATCAAAAACAGAAATAAAGAATAGTAATAACTACATTCCTACTAACAAGTACCTCACATGTAAAATAAATAAATAAATAAATAAATAAATAAATAAAATAAATAAAAATAAATAATAAATAAATAAATAAGTGTTCCAACCAAAATATAGAGTGGCTGAACAGGTAAGAAAACAAGCCCCTTCATGTGCTACCCACAAATGACTAAAAGACAGATTAAAAGACACACACTGTCTAAAGATAAAGGCATAGAAAAAGATGTTGCTATATCCTAGAGGGCATTGTGCTGAATGAAATAGTCAAATAGAACAAGATAATCATCGCAATGATTTCAAGTTCATGAGGAGTGTAAAGAACAACAACAACAACAACAACAACAACAAAAACCAGTATAAGAAAAAAAGCAGTAATGAACTCATAGACAGAAAATTTGAGTGGTACTAGATTGCAGGGGCTTGGAAGGACAGGAAAAAAGTCAAAAGGTTTAGGTTCAAATGGATAGTGGCAGAATAGACATGGAGATGTAGAGCATAGTATGACAATGTAGTAAATCTGCAAGGGGGAAGGAGGGTGCCAGATTAGTGAGATGATCATTTGGGAGTCATGTGGATGTCTGATCACTAGGATGTACAACTGAAATAAACAACTATAAATGAAAACATACTCAATGAATTGTACTATGTAAATATGAGTAACAAATTGTCTCATATTCTGAGAAAGCTGGGAAAAAAATCACATTCACAACCATTGTTACTTAATGTTTCTGAGAGTCAGGAATCTGAGGATGGAATAGTTGGGTTTTCTGGTGCAAGTCTCTCACTAGGCATCAGGAATGCTCTCAGGGATTGATTGTTGGACCATTTGCTTGCAAAATTGCTTAATTTTTTTTGCAGGTTGCTTTTCCTGTGAGTATAGGATCTCAGTTTTTTGAAGCTTGTTCTTTATATAGTGTCTTCAGTTTTTTGTATCATGGTTTTCTTCATAAGGACAACTCACCATATGGCTGATTTGCATTATTAGAATAAGCAAATAGATGGTGAGCAAAAAACCATCCCTGTCTTTTATACTTTAAAGTACTATTGCAGCATGTTTGCTGTATTCCTGAAGCAAATCATCAGTTCCAGGTCACTGTCAAGAGTGTGGAGTACCTATTGACACAGCCAGAGGAAGAGAAATAAATTTTTGAGTTCTTTAGTGAGTAAATATTTACATAACTTATAAATTGATCACCTAATATGTCTAGTATTCACCTGACACCATCCTCATGCTAAGTGAAATATGTGAGAGAGAGGAAAAACAAGTATGACATGATCTCACTTATGAGTGGAATCTAAAGATGAAATGAATGAGCAAATAAAACAGGAGACTCACAGATACAGAAAATAAACTGACAGTTATCAGATGGGGTGAATTTAGCGTTCTGAGTGAAAATCAGGAATGGTTTAAACAACAAATTGGTAGTTACAAATAGTCATAGGGCTATAAAGTACAACACAGGAGTGTTGCACCTAAAAATAAAATATTTCCTTAGGGTGATGAATATGTCTCAGACTAAATAGAGATGACAGTCCCACACTCCTAAATATGCTGAATGCCACTGATTTGCAACACTTCATTGTCCTTCCTAAATCTTGTGACAGTAGTTGATGCAATTAAATGTCTCAAGTGCACATTTTAACAATACGACATATGTATAGTGCACTGTGTTCAGTACTCAAATTTTAATTTTCTCTACCATGCAATTTTAACCCCATCTATCTCAAGCTTTCTCTACGTACAATTTTCCTCTGGTATTCACTAAATTGTTGTCTGTGTCCATGAGTCTTCTTCACTTATCGTGTTTGTGTGTTGCTTTAGATTTTCTATCCCACGTGTGAATGAAATCCTATGGTTCTCAAAAATTTTATCTGACTTACTCCACTTAGCATGGTGATCTCAAGATCGCTTCATGTTGTTGATGAGTCAGTATATGGTCTTTTCTTATGGCTGAGTCCTCTTTCATTGTATGTATGTGCCAAATCTTCTTTATCCAATCATCTATCAAAGGTACTTTTGTTGTCTCCACGTCTTGGCCACCATGAATAATGCTGGCATAAATATTGGGTGCATATTTCTTTACAGGAAAGTATTTTCAAATTATGGTGCTTGAGACTCTGAAGAAAGGTTCCTGGCTCATAAGGTAAATCTGTTCTTAATTTTTGAGGATCCTCCATACAGTTTCCCATACTGGCTGTACCGATTTTCATTCTTCTCAGCACTCTATGCAGGTTCCTTTTCCCCCACAACCTATTCAAGACTTAGTATTACTTGTTTTGTTATTAACAGACATTCTTACATAACCTACATCTAGTCTAATCCTAAATTCAACACTAACTCTCAATCTCACCTTAATGGTAGCTCTAAGTCAAACTCAAACCCTAAATCATCTTGAAACGACATTAAACATAACATTTCCATCATAGAGTAAGGGAGAGAAATTTGAAGGAATAGTAACTAAAACATTTCAAATTTGCTGAAGAAAACAGAAATACAAGTCCAGGAATTGCAGAGTTTGAAGCAAGATGAAGTAAAGGGGCCCACATTAAGAAAACAAACAAATGTGGGTGAGAATGTGGAGGAAAGGAAGCTCTCTAACATTCTTGGTGAGACTGCAAAATGGTATAGTCCCTATATAATAGAGAATGTGAGCTCCTCAAAATAAATTAACAATTACACTACCCTTTGCCTCAGCAAGTGCACTCTTTGGTGTTTATTCAAAGAAAATCAGAACACAATTTTGTAAAGATTCATGACTCCCCCCCACCCCATTCATGGCAGCATTATTCACAATAGCCAAGATATGAGAGCAATCTACATGTCCATAAAATATGATAGGATAACAATATATGGTACATAAACACAATGGAATTTTGTTCAGCTCTTTTGACAACTGAAATCTTAACAAATATAAGAAATTAAAGGATATAAATGAACCTACAAGAAATTGTTCCTGCACACTAACAATGACCTTTCTAAAAGAAAGTTTTTAAAAGGCTCACTTACAATACTCTCCCCCTGAATAAAAATTAGAACTATTTTTTCAAAGATGAAAAATTTATATGCCAAATGCTGATTAAATAAATATATTTTATGTTACAAAAATGAAAAGATATTATGAGTACATGAATTAGAAGTTGCACTGTGGTTAAAATGCTCATACCACCCAAAGTAACCCACAAATTGAATGCAATCCATTTTTTTTCATTTTAAAAACACATTCACAGGATTTAGCATGCTGTGATGCCCCCATTTTGACATTTTAATGAACAACATATGGTTGCATGTTTTTGACAAGATTACAGTATTTGTTTTCTCCATTCTTTTTGGGGGGAAAAGTTTTCATGTACGCATCTTAATCTTAATTCAAGATTATCTCTGTCTCTGAATTACAGCAGTTTTAATACTATTTGAGTATCTATGTGTATGAGTTTATTTTGCTTGAGGAATTACTCTAATTTTGTCCAAAAAAATGGCCAACTATTACTTATTTTTATCCTATTCTTTCTCTTTAGCTTTTCCTATTCAGACTGTAATTATTCTCATAGTACATTATTTTATAGAGCCCCACAGTGTTCTGGTGTTCTCTTTTTCTCATGTTTTTCCTTTTGAATTTGAGTTTGTGTAACTTCTATTGACATTCTCCAGTTTACTTTTTCTCTGACACCTTTGCCTAATATAGTTCTGCACGTGCTGATAGCATTGTTTATTTTTTCTGTTGTTTTGTTCTTCGTGTTACCATTTTCTCATTTCCATTCGATTTTTTTAGATTTCCTCACTCAGCTGTAATTACCAGTAATCTGTCTAGCTTTCCTTTGACCTTTTAAGCATCAGAACCAAAGTAATTTTTAATTCACTGTTTAGCAAACACTATACATATGTTACACACAAATGTCACTTTGATTTTCTTTTTGTTTTAAATTTACATTTGACATAAGAATAATATTAATGTCAGGTGTACAACATAGAGATAAAAGATTTATATAACAAAGTGGGTACCCCACCTGACATAGTTATCACAATATTTTTATATTCTCTATGTTGCACTTTTCATCCTCAAAACTACTTTGTAACTGCCAGTTTGTACTCCTTAATTTCTACCCTCTTCTTACCATCCCAACCCTCTATCCCTCTGGTAATGTTCAAATATTTACCCTATCAATGAGCTTGTGTCTGTTTTATTTTTAACTGCGATCCCGTACGTAGTGAAATCATATGACATTTGTCTTACATCATCTCAACTGCACCATTCAGGAAAATACTCTCTAGGTCCATCCACATTGTTGAGGATGACATGATTTTATTGTATTTTATGGTTTAGTGATACTCTGTTATATATGTGTATCGACTTCTTTATTCTCATCTGGATTTGAGGGCACTTACATTGTTTCAATAAGGTCACTATTTTTAATATTGCTTCAGTGGACATAAGAATGCCTTAATCTTTTTGAATTATTATTTTGAGATTTTGGAAATAAATATCCATTCACCTGATATAAGATTGCTATGCCTTTTCATTGTTGTTGTTTCTAATTTCTTAAAACATGTTTCCCATCACTTTACTTTCAGTCTGTGTGTGTCTTTCACTTTGAAGTGCATCTCTTGTGGGCAGCATATGTAAGGCCTTGTTGTTTACTTATCCATTGTCCATCCTATGTCTTTTCATTGGAGTATTTCATTTACAATTCAAGTAGCGTGACAGGGTTATAGATGTGTAGTTATTGTCACTTTGTTATTTAGATTTTCTGTCTTATTTTCCTCTAAAGAAGTTCCTCTAACCTTTACTGTAATACAGGCTTGGTGTTGATAAACGCCTTAAGCTTTTCCTTGTCTGGGAAGCACTTTATTTTTTAAAACTAAATGATGGCCTTGATATGTAGAATATTCTTGACTGTGGGCCCTTGCTTTGCATCACTTGGACTATTTCATGCTAATCCCTTTCTTGTCTGCAATGTTTGTCTTGAGAAATACCTGACAGTCTTATGAGCTCCACTGTAGGTATCTGTTTTTCTCTTGCTGCTTTTAGGATTCCCCCTTTGTCTTTAACCTTGGTAATTTTGATTATGTGTCTTAGTGTGGGCCTCTGGTTCATCTTGTGGGACCCTCTGCACTTCCTGAACTAGTTAGAATCTTTCTTGACATGATTATTTTTCAAAAAGTTTTCAACTCCAGGCTCTCTTCCTTCTCCTTCTTTAACCTCTATGATGCAAATATTATTCTTCATGTTGTCTCCAGAGGCCTCTAAGCTATCCTTATTCTTTGATTATTACTTCTTGTGGCTATACTAATCGGGTGCTTTCTGCTACCTAGTTTCCAAATTGTTGATTCAGTCTCCTTCACCTTATTTTGTACTGGTTGTTTGTAAAGCATTTTAATTTGTGTTATTGTATGTTTTATTTATCTTTTTTTTTTATGTGTGCCAGATCTTTTCCATATTCATTTCTATGTTTTCTTTATTTTTGTTAAACTTTGTACAGTGTTCACTGAGTAGTTTTATAACTGGTGATCTGAATTCTGCATCTGGTAGATTGTCTCCTTTTTATTTAATTAGTTCTCTGTAGTCCCTTCTGTTTTCTTATCTGGGACATGTTTCCTTGTCTTCTCAATTTTACTTTCCTTGTGTATGTTCGCATGGGTTCAGGAGAGTTTCGCAGTCTCCCAGTCTTTGTTGAGTGGCCCTCTATAGTAGGTGTCCTGTGATTCTTATTGGTGTAGCTTTACTGACCATCTGAGCTGGGAGCTCCAACTACATCCCATGTGGGTTTGTGTTCTCCTGTTCTGTTGACTTCGCTTGCTATTTGCTCATAAATGTACTGATTGACCCTCTGGTTGATTGGTTGTGAGAACTGGCCATGATTACAGTGGAGAATCTGTTGTGCACAGGCTGACCCTGTGCAAAATTTGCTTTAGCTGGACACTGCCCTCAGGATGTGTCATAAGTGGAGGTCTGGAGTTCTGATCTGTCGTGGTCTGAACCTGGCCATTGAGTTTGTTGATTCTGGAATGCAGGCAGTCCTCTTAAGGAGTCTGTGCAGACTCCTTAAGAGGACTTTAGAGGGTTTACTTGCAGTCTAATATCAGCCCTTCCTGTGACCACTTTGATATGAACTACGAAGTTACCAGCAGATGGTTGCCACTTGTGCTGTCCTGGAGGTGCCTGGCAGATAATAAGCTGCAAACAAAGGCCCATGCTACTTGTGCAAGGCTTGCGGCTTCTTGGCAAGAGTACACATAATGCCAAGGGCAGATACTGCCTGTTTGACATTGCGAATCTTTGAGAGTTTTTAGAAAGGTCAACATTATGAGCAAGGACAGGAAATTTGCCTGGAGAAGCCACGGTAAGAAACTTATTGGCACTAAATATTGGATCTCTGGAATCACTATATCGCATTCAAGGGTATTATCTATACTGCTGAACACTCAGATATCGGGTCTGTCTGTCTGCATCCACATGCTGGATGTGGGGAGGGCTCAACAAAGAAACTTTGTCTTCTATATAGCACAATAGCTTCAGTCCGGGAGGGAGCTTCCCCTCCAGCTCTTGCCATGAAGCTAACAAAATTGTTTCTCCTATGTCCCAGGTATTCTTTCAAGCTGCTGCTCCAGAGTTGATCTCAGAGGAAGTGGGTCCATTAATGAGAGTGTCTCTGTGCAGACTCCTTAAGAGGACTTCCTGCAGTCCAGCCAACATCCATCTCACTCAGCAACACTCTCCAATGGTTTCATAACCAAAAAAAACTTATTTCTCACAGCATTGGAATTCTGTTCTGGAGGAGCTTAGTAGGGGCTAGAACACTTACTCCTCAGGGGATCAATCAAAGTTGGAATATTTGTCTCAATTATCAGCTGGCACATGTGGGTGTGTGACCAGCCGGTTCTGTATTTCGACCCTGCCAACCAGTCTTTATATTTTAATAGAACGTTGTACAGGCAGATTTCGGTGATTCTCAATAAAGGCTTTTTAGTAGTTTATTCTAATTTTTGATGTGGTTATGTGAAGGCAAACACAATATTTACCTCCTTTGCCACCTTAACCTGAAGAGTTTTGAATGTCACTTTGAAAACATGTCCATCCAGGCTCTCGTGTTTGTGTTCCTCCTCATTTCTCCTACTTTCAGACATGGTAGGAGGTTAGTAGCTAAAATTACTATTGTGTTTGATTGTGTTATGTGTTATTATGTCATGGACACAATTAATTAACTCTGTGGGGGCATGATCTCCTGACACTTTCTACTGGCCTTTCACTGTGAAGGCCTCTGTGAATAGTCAGGGCTCTTCCTGTGGCCTACTGCTGCTTGGAGACCACTGTTGTTTTTTCTTTAATAGCTCTAGAGAATTCCGTTTACTCCCTGATTCCTTGTTTATATTTCTTCCTTTGTCTGGGATCTGTACATCCTGATTTTCTCACAGAGCATATTTTGCTTTTGCTCTCCAGCTGTAATACCTTGTGTTTATGTTATAATTGTTGGTATAATGGTGGGGCTTGGAGAGAGTTTCTCTCTGACCTTTGACTGACCCTTTATCTTAGCCAGGGATGTGTCGTAGGCCTGTGTTGTATTCTTTCAGTTGTTCCCATCTCTCCCCCCAGAACAGTGTTCATTCTGACAAATGTTCCTGCCCTGCCCTGCATCCTCAGATTCCACTTTCTGACTTTTGCTGCACCTTGTAGTGCTTTCATGGTAGTGGGCTCAAAAGGAGCACACTATGGACACATGCAGACAGTGGATGCTGATTTTCTCCCAGAGACTGGCACATAGAAGGGTGGAAATGAATGTGGATTCTCCCCAAACCTGGAGAAACCAGCAAGAGTATAAGCATGCCATTAGGTCTTTGCAGTCTGACAAATTTACACCTCTGACCTTAGCACACTAAATTTTGGAATGATTAAATATTTCTAGTTAAATCTCTGACCTTTGTAGGCCTGTGGTATCTGCCTAGAAGCAGGCCGATGCTTCATAACATTCCCTACTGCAGGGACATGAATATCTAGACTCTGGATTTGCAGCTTTTCTATGCTTTGCTAATCTGATATGCTGAAAGAAATTTATTGATTTATGGTTAGTCCAAATTTCTTGCTATTGTTCCTTGGAATGCTGTAACGCTAAGTACATTTCCACAACTCTTTCCATTACAAGTTGCGTACTACCTTTCTTTGTAGTACCAGAAACTGAGGATATCCAAACATCCATCAGCATATTAGTAGAAGCACAGGGTGGTGTATGTACACGTGGGAATAAGACTCAGTACTAAATCTGTGCAAGCCTGAGTCATTTCAAACTATACACTCCCAATCATACTGCTGAGAGGGCAAACAACTATCAGTATGTGCTATGTAATTTCATTAGTATAAACACAAAAAGAGGAAAATAAATCTGAGAATATAATAAGAACATAGGAGCTTTCTGGTCACAAAGTGATTTGCCTTAGCAAGATAGTATGAACGTTCACTATACATTGAAAGAAATTGAAATAACAATGTCGGAAAAGGGGCGGATTCAAAGATACAAATTCTCAAAGGGGAAAAAGGTAAGGAACACAGAGAGAAAAATAGATGAATATATGTGTGTATTTAAAATATATTTTTTAAATATTTATAATGATAACGACACACCATAGAGTCAAAACTGAAGTGTATAACATAAAAGAAAAGAATCAGAGGCAAACCCCACAAAATCAACCAAAATAAAGAAGACAGAAACTCAAGGACAAGGAATAAGAAATCAATAAAAACCGAGCTATCAGAAAGCAAAAGATAAAATGGTTATATGAAGACCTCATATTTCAATAATCACACTAAATCTAAAGGACTGGATCCACCAATAAAAAAGACTCAGAGTTGCAGAATGGATCAAAAAACAAAACTCAGCCACATGCTACCTCCAGGAGACACATCTCAGCTCCAAAGACAAATATAGAGTCAAAGTGAAAGGGAGAGAGTGATATTTCCAGCAGATGGCATTCAGAGAAATTTGGGATAGCAGTACTAATATTGGAGGAAATAGACTTCAAAATAAAAAGGCAAAGAAAGAGACTGAGGGACACTTTATAATGATAAAGGGAATCATGCACCAAGAAGACATAATACTTATTAATACCTATGCTCCCAATTGGGAAGCCCTGCAATTACCAACTAAACTAAAGGGAGAAACAGACCAAAACACTATGGTACTAGGAGACCTAAATACCCCACTGTTGGATAGGAACACATCATCCAAACAGAAAATCAGTAAGGAAAAAACATCCTTAAGTGATATATTAGAACAAATGGATATAACTGAAATAAACAGAGCCTACCATTCCCAAACATCTGCTTCTACATTATTGTCTCGTGCACATGGAGTATTCTCAAGAATCACCACATACTTGACAGAGAAATAGCCTCAACAAATATGAGAGAGTTGAAATTATACCAACCATATTCTCTGATCATAATGCTTTGTAACTAGAGATCAACTGAAAAAAAAGAAAATTAGTAAGAATCACCAATACATGAAGACTAAATAACATGTTACTGTAGATAAGCTGGTCTGAGAAGAAATAAAAAGAGATCATGAGATACATAGAATTACAACAGTACAACATATCAAAACTCTTCAGACATGGCAGAAGTGATCATAGGAGAAAAGTTAATATCATTACAGGCCTAGCTCCAAAAACAAGAACAAGCCCAAATAAACAACCTAATGCTTCATCTTCAAAAACTAGAAAAGGAAGAACAAAAGAGGCCTAAAATCAGCAGAAGGATAGAAAGAATCAAAATTAGAGCATAAATTGATTGATTGATTGATTGATTAAATGCAACAAAGAGATGATTCTTTGAGGAGATTCTTAATAAAATTGACACCCTAGACTCACTAAACAAAAAAGGAAAAATACACAAATAAACAAAACCAAGGGTGACCAACATCCAAAAAGAAAGGACCATACAGGAATACTATGAAAAAGTATATAACACCAAATTTAATAACAGGGAGAAAAAGACCTTAGAAAATTAGAGACTCAGAAGATACTTAGAAAAATTAATTCTTCCTAGACTAAAAATCTAAACAGACCAATCAGCATTATGGAAATAGAAACAATCATCAAAAGCCTACCAAAAAGTAAATCAGGACCAGATGGCTTCACCAGAAAAATTCTAACAAACATGCAAAGAACATCTATTCTCCTCAAACTCCTCCAAAAAATCGAACAGGAGGCAACACTTCCCAACTCATTTTATAAGACCAATATTACACTGATACCAAAATATGGTAAAATAACACAAATAAAGAAAACTACAAACCAATATCTCTCACGAAATTAGATGTAAACTCCTAAATAAGATAATAGCAAAACAAATCAGCAACATATGAAAAGATTATACACTGCAATCAAGTGGGCTTCATCCCAGGGGCACAATTTGCAACAGAAGCAAATTGATTAATATGATACACCAAACAATTGATTTATGTGCTACACCAATTTTTTACACAAATTAAAATCGAATCATATGATCGTACCAGTAGTTGCAGAAAAAGCCTTTGACATGATACAGCCTCCATTTATGATCAAAACATTTAACAAAATTGGTGCAGAAGGGAAGTACCTTAACATAATAAAAGGCCATATATGACAAACCCTCAGTCACATTTACTTAATGATAAAAAACTAAAAACCTTCCCTCCAAGATCAGGAAAAGCAAGCTGTTCACTGTCACCACTGTTTTTCAATATAAACTTGGAGGTCCTAGTGAGTGCAGTAAGGTAAGAGAAAGATAAAAAGACATCTACATAGGAAATAAAGAAGGTAAACCACCACTATTTGTGGATGACATGATTCTCCATATAAAGAACCTTGATCATTCCAAAAGAACACTATGAGAAACAAGAAACCAAAAAAGTAAAGTCTATGTATACAAAATCAATGTTTAAAAATCCAAAATAAAGTACCTAGGAATAAATTCAATGAAACATGTGAAGAACCTATATAATGAAAACTAGAAGACCTTATTAAAAGAAATCAAAGTAAACTGGAAAGATATTCTGTGTTCTTCAATCAGAAGACTCATCATAGTTACAATGAACATATTACTTAAAGCATTACACAGATGTAATGCGATGCCGATCGAAATTCCATGGACATTTTTTAAAGAAATAGGACAAAAAAATCATCAGATTTGTATAGAATCACAAAATACAGTGAAGTTGCACAGCCATCCTGAGAAAAAAGAACAAGGCTAGAGGCATCACTCTGCCTGACTTCAAATTATGTTACAAAGCAACAGTCATCAAAACAGCATGGTGTTTCAGCAAAATGGACACACAAACCAGTGGAACAAAATTGAGAGTCCAGAAGTAAACCCATATTTATATGGGCAAATAATTTTCAACAAAGAAGCCAAGAACATACAATGGGGAAAAGAAAGCCTCTTATTAAAATGGTGCTGCAAAAAAATGGAAAGCCACCTGCAATAGAATGAAACTAGACTATTGTCTATCACCACACCACCAAAATTAACTTGAAATGGATTGAGAACCTGAATTTAACACCTGAAACAAGAAAATTTATAGAAGAAAACATGGAAGCAAAACTCAAGAACCTTGGACTTAAGAGGATTTTATGATTTGACCTCAACGCAAGGGAAGGAAAAGCAAAAATAAATGAATGGGACTCCATCAAACTTAAAAGCTTCTGCTTAGCAAAACAAATCATCAAGAAGGTAAGGAGACAACCATTTGAATGGGAAAATATATTTGCACACAATGCCAATGACAAGGGCCTCCTATCCAAAATACACAAAGAACTCACACGACTCAATAACGACAAAAAAACAAATGACCCAACCAAAAACTGAGCAGAGAACCTGAACAGATATTTCTCCCTAGAGGACATTTAAAGGGCCTATAAACATAAAAGGTGCTCAGCATCACTAGCTATTAGAGCTATGCAAATGAGATACCATCTCACACTTGTTAGATTAGCTTTTGTTAACAGAACAAGTAATAAATGTTGGAGAGGATGCAGAGAAAAAAAAAGAACCTTCATACAATGCTGGTGGGACTGCAAATGTATATAGCCACGATGGAAAATAGTATGAAGGTTCCTCAGAAAACTAGGATTTGATCTACCATATGATCCAGCAATCCCACTACTGGGTATTTATGCCAAAGGCTTGAAAACCCATATTCAAAAAAAATATTGGCACATTGATGTTCGCTGCAGCATTTTTCACTGTGGCCAGTACATGGAACTTACCACAGGTTCCTACAATAAATGATTGGATAAAGAAGATGTGGCACATATATTCAATGCAAAGTACTCAGCTATAACAAGAGATGAAATAATGCCATTTGTGACAGCATGGATGGACCTCAAGATAATCATGCTAAGCAAAATAGACGAGACTTAAAAAGTACAAAATCACATTATACCCCTTATATGTGGGTTATAAACCTAAAGGCAACAAATGAAAAGGACAAAGAGAGACTCTAGGCCATGAACAATAGACTAGTGGTTATCAAAGTTCAATGGGTGGGGAGATAGGAAAGATATATGGGTTAAAGAGGGTAATATAGTGGGGTTGGGATGTTGAAGTGAGTAAAGGGGATCAAATACATGGCAGATAAAGGAAACTGGACTTCTGGTGGTGTTCACATAAGAGAATACATAGACATCAAATTATAATGTATATCAGAAAATAATATCATGTATTTGCCAATGTTAACCCATAAACTTAATTTAAAACTAAATTAAAAAGTAAGTAAACAAACAAACAAATAAATAAATAACTTTATTCTGCAAAAACCTCACCAGGAAAAATGATATCTGTATATTTTTTAATTTGCAAAATGAGATTTCATTTTATATTGTAAAGATGTTCTTAATTTTCTAATATTCCACATAGAAAATAAACATATGGCCCAGCAAAAATAAATAATGAATAAATAAAAGATGTACCGCTTTAAGATTTTGCAGATTACACTATGTAAATAAGCCAACCTAATTTTATATTACCTGAATAAAATTTACAGAGTGAGAAAGAAACACTGGCTGCATGTTACTTTTAGTTGTTAAGAGACCAATCATTTTGTGATGTCACAGCTACTCAGGGGAAGACCATTGTGGTGATCTGGGTCGTTTATCAGTGTAGGTCTGCCAAGGCAGCATTTGGGACTGTGGTGTTCAAAACTAGATCAGTGACAACAGTAGATGAAGAAAGATTTATTTGACATGACAAATGTTTCTTCAGAATTCAAGATGATTCTTCCAAAGATGAATCAACTGGTTCAGCAACCTCCATTAGATCTCCATCATGTGATAAACATTGCCTGGGGCCTTGGACTTGAAGTCTGTACCCACAGAAAATGCTTTTCAGAGTTTTTCTGCATGATCCTTGATAAGACTTTGTCACACATTTTATGTCTCTCGACTAGATAAAGGTAATGATTTTCGATCTATTACCTTTCCCAGAAAATTCTGGAAAATAGTTGAAAGTGATCTGTTTCAGTCTATTTGCTGGGATTGGAATGGAACTTATATAGTGATTAATGAAGAACTCTTTAAGAAAGAAGTTCTGGAAAGAAAGACCCCTTTCAGAGTATTTGAAACTGCAAGTATGAAAAGTTTAGCTTGACAGCTGAACCTTTAAGGATTTAGTAAAGTGCAACAGACTTTTCAAAGATTTGCTTGTCTAGCTGATATTCTGGCAGAAGAGAAAGAAGTCTCTGCTTTAAGCAAGTTAGTACACAATTTGATACCCCTATGATAGGTTAATATATGTATGTGTATATATATTTTTTATGAAATATGTTATATACATATATGTGTGTATGTATATGTGTATATAACATATTTCATTAAATATATAAACTAATAAGTTTACATTTGTTTTTCACAAGTTGAGAACTGTTTGGGCACTTAGGATTATAAAAATGTTACTGGCAACTTTGAATCTCATCAGTGATTAAGTTATGTTATTGAAACCACTTTAAAGAGTGCATTCAGTGTTACTAGAAATGTAAAAACCATTATTACTTGAGGGCCATGCTATTTCAGTTTTTATTCCAATAGGTAATTTTTGACTATAGTTAACATGTGTTGATAACATTAACCTGGTGTAATAACATTGATATACGAGATCTAGAAATTAGGTTTCTTATAGTCTTGTGTCAGCAAATAACTTTGTCCTCTGGTTTTAGTTACATTTCTATCAAAACCCAAATTTTAAATGAGGCTGTCCTCAACTTTTACTTAGAATGAAAGGAAGAGGTGGGATCAAAAATGCTTCTCCAGCAGCTTTAATTGCTCACAATTTCAACAGGGAGCACTCTGGAACAGAGAATGTTGTAGGTGGTTTTGTTGCTAACACACGTGGAGGAAGCGCATTTCCAACTTCCACAAATTTAAATATGCCACCAATAAGCAAACCTGCTACCAGCCAGACAATTTGTAATACAACTGCACCAACCAGAAGTGAATTTTCTCCTCCATCATCAACTTTAGGTAGACCATCAGAACAATCTGTAACATACCAACATGCTGTTTTGCATCAGTTGACCACTTTTCAAATGCACTCACGTGGCAGCTACACGCAAGCAAATGGCCACATTTTGAATTTTATCACAAGCACAACTTCTGCTTCTCACTGTATCATATCTCCCTTACAGAGAAGTTGTTTTGGAAGGATGCAGCCTTCTATTTTTCCAACTAGATATCCTGATTTATCAGTCAATGATGGTCCTTGTTCCAACTTGCAACCAGCAGGCAACCCGTGGTTCCCCATGCCAAGGATAGCTAATGCATCTGTTGCCACTGTTGCATGATCAATTTGTCAACCAAATTTGTCAGGCAAACACATCATCCTAATTACAAACATCGGCAAAATTCATGCAACCATCTTCTTTAAACAATAAACTTATGTGTTCATCTTATTTGTTAATTTCCTTATTTTTGAAAGATTTAAGAGTATAACAACGCTTTCTTTCATGGTAGATTCTAGCTTATTGTTTAATATTTGGACCTTTTTGTCATTATGAACATTTAAGTAAATTATATCTAACTTAGTGTTTAAAGGGGTAGAAATCAAAGGATTAAAAGCAAATGAAGAAACTGGAGTTGTGATATCTGATACAGTCCAGGATGAATCTAATGAAGGCCTAATTTAGGATGACGGGAAAGGGTAGATGCATATCAAATCTAGAAAAGGCACTCATGCAGTATTTATTTTAGCATTTTCTCAGTTACATTACTTTTTTCCTGTGATTTTAAAAATATAAGACTTGGATTACAGTTGGCAGAAGTTGTTTTCATGCAAAATGCATCTCACACTTAAAAGAATAGCGTGCTCTAACCAGCTCAGTAACCATGATCACCATGATGCCCTCACTGACATAGTAAAGATTATATGCTCTTGTCATAGATTTCATCACTGACAGCACATGCAAAACTTTACAAATATTTCAGATGTCTTTTTTTCTTCTACTGCCCTCAAAGCATTCAAGCTTATTTATGCCCTTATTTCTTCCCTTTGTGAGTCCACTGAAGAGGAATATTCCTCTCAATTGTCCTAATCTCTAAACAGCTCTCTCGGAAAACATGCTTTTTGCAAATCCAGACATCTCAGGGTCAACAGAGAACTCATCTCCTCCTAAAGATATATTGCTTTGCTACTTGTAACAAAAGATGTATTACTTTGGTGCTTGTTACATAGAAAATCCTATGACCTATAAGCACCAGTATCATCTTCAGAAGTCTTTAAATCAGCACAAGCCAACTGTAACAATGCGAGTATAAAAATAAAATTGCCCACAAATTCAGGGCCCAGATTTTCAGAGCACTAGCTCTTCTGGGACTGCAGGTGTAATACAATTGAGTTACTCCAAACCTCCAGGTCCTGCTTGATTTCCCGCTATGAGTTTTTGCAACTCTTCTGCAACACCACCTTTTAATTTTCTAATGCATATTTTTACTTGGCTTTATATTCCACCCAAAGAGAGACTTAATACATTATTCAGGCATTGACCTCTTAGATGCTGAGCTCAGTGTCCCAGCAAGGCTAACAACTCTTTTGAAGATCTGGCCTCTGTGTTTCTTCCTTATCTTCCATTTCATATCTTTCTCTTCAACTATCTGTCTAGAGATACATGCAAACAAACTCTTCTCAGTCATGCATTATCCACATCACAATCTTGCCTTCTTTCTCGTAGTAAAAAGGCTGTTGTTCTTGCTTTCATACCACTGATGTATCCCACACAGATTCTCCTATTTAAGATATTTCCTGCCAACTTTCCTTGTCTATGTCTGCAGGGATCTGGCACAGCACCTGTCATATAAGATAATTTAGTATTTATTAAATGACAAGAATGAAATTTCATCTTACACTAATTAAAATCTTTCTTTTTCAAGACAGCAAACTTCCCATGGTCCACAAGCTATGGTTGCTGCTTGAGTTAGTTAGTTGTGCTAGGTCTAGGGACAGAGAGTGTTAAATATTCTTTCATAAATCATAACCAGAAGTGAAAATAGATCTTTCCATACCCTGGAATTATTAGTTTGTCTTCATGCCCCCCACCATTAGTGATTCTCCTCCCCATACCTATACCTTTGTTATGTTTAAATTAATGTACCACTTAGACACAACCATAGGCAGAAGGTTCAAACAGGATCATAAGTTTCTGGGAATAGATCTCTTTATGTCACACTACCAGTTCATCTTCTGATCTGTACCCAAAGTAGCCAAAAAGACACAGCCCCTCATTTGAGATGGTTGCATTTACTAATCAAATAACCTTGCTAAAATATGTGGTCTGAGGGCAGGCGAGGCTGGGAGAGTTAGAAATAAGCTCCATGTGCAAATGTCTGGATACATTAGGGAATATAGAACATCCATAAAATACTTTGCCTTTCTCACATTGCTTTAAAATAAAAGGTACGACATCATCACAATGTAAAAGAGCTGGAAAGCTAAATGCAAAGAGAAACTGAGGCTTTGAAGCACCATTGTGTTGCTAAAGTTGTTAATAGGCCAAGAAAAGCAGTATTATTGTTTGAAGAAGTGTCACCAGTGTCAATGCAACCTAGATTGAGAGGAAGCAAATGGGTCAGGGTAAACAGTGGTGCATCCCTTTATATATATCTTTAGGATCAAGGGCCAAATGGAGCAATTTTCATCAGAAGCCACTGGTCAGGCACTCAGTGAAAACTTCTACATGAACCACATAGAATTTCTCAGTTTGTGTACCTGAATTCTGATGATGGCTGCTGCTGTCATATACATTTGGCGATGTGGGGTTCAGGTAAGTCTGCATTAGCACTAGACTCTAGCTACTAGACTCTAGCTTCCCCATCAGACTGCTGGCCTTATGGCAGGCATCTTCAAAATTATCCAGATTGGTTAGTCATCGGCTGATGTTTGTTTTCACAATTAATGCCAAAGGAGAATGTTTTTCAATTGTCAGATGTAATTTTTCATGGTGAAGCAGCTACACTACTGACAATAGCCTCGGATGAGCTAGAACTTGTAAAATCAAAAACCCTGTGAGCTGAATTTCGTCCCTAAGTCTTCCAACTGAGTCCAAAAATATGTCTGGCCCTTCACACATGGTGATGATGCCTAGCCATTAAGCTTTGATGTAGCTAGCCATCGAGTGTCGTTCACCTATGCAGCTAGAAAAAGCTTCATAAATCGGAGAGTCTCATTGCACTACCAGCTTTGCTTTTGAGGAAACTACAAGCATTCCGTGGCTGCGAGAAGGCGGCCGAGAGAGGAAGTGAGAGAAACCACAGGGCAGCAGGGACAGGCCCGAGCAAGGCACAGACAGAAACTTCAGAACTGCAGGCAGGGCCATGAGCAAGGGCCAGGAAGAAAAGTCCTGCACTTCAAAAGAGGCACGGAGGAAGGACAAGAAAGCGAGGGCGCTGAGGGAGACACCAGTGTGGCCATCTTCCACTCAGAGCCATCTTCAGCTCCGGGCGACAGAAGAAAGGGCAGAATACGGGAGCCGACCTGAGGTGCACGTCCCCAGCGAGAGGCTTGCATCGTGAAGGCCCAGGGAGAATGTCTCGAACGTCAAGCGGAAAGACAGGGGAATGCACAGGCAGAACTCCCAGGACTGCTGGAGAAGGCCTCATCGCGGGACGTGGAACAGGCTCTGGGGCCACGGGAAACCACTGGGTCAGGAAGGAGGCGATCCCCCCAAAGCCCCAGGAGGCGAGCTCGGGAAGGGACAAGAGCAGAGTTCCAGGGCTGCCGGGACTAGGCCGAGGCAGTTTCAGAAAAGTACAGGGCAGCAGACACAGAGGGCTGACAGAGGGACAAAGGGGACGTTCCGGGCTTACACGCAGAAGAGCCGAGTCACGGCTAAGGAAACGGCAGGACCGCCGAGAGAGGGCTGCGCAGGGGACGCGGGCCAGCCCCCGCGGCTGCGCGGACAGGGCTGCGTCGGCACGGACCCGGGGACAAGGTGCACATGTGCGGCGGCTGGGCTTCGTGCAGGAAAAGGTAGAGACTGAGACATAAACTTTCTCTTGATAGAGTATTTGTGACTCTTTCAGGCAAAACTGAGTTGATGGTAGGGCCAAGCAAACCAGACTTGAATTATTCACTAGATGTAGATGCATTCTCCAGTCTCTAAAGTCCAGCATGGTAGTAGGTCTCCTTCTTAGTTTGAGATGAACTTCTCTATGTCCATGAGTTCAACATTGACATCACTTATTTTCAGCTCTGGGCACCCTTCAATTCATTAGCCATAGCCATATTCCTTATTAGTTGGGAGCTATCATATCCTCTTCCTTCCTCAATTTAGAAAAGAGTTATTAACAACTGACACATTATTTGGGAAGAAACATTCAGTTTTAATAGTCCAGGATCCTACTCTCTCTTGTTCACCACTTGGGTAAGAAATATGCTACAAGGTCCCAGAAAGTATTCTTCAATTCCTAACCTAAAATTGTGGACCACAGTCTCTGTATTATGTAAAAAATTATATTTTCTTTGTTTTCTTTTGGCTGCTATTAATATTTAACATGAACTTGGTGGCTTAGACAACACAAATCAGCTCTATCTCAGTTCTGGAGACCAAAAATTTACCGTTGGTTCCCTCTGAGGACTATGAGGAAAAATCTGTTCTCTGCCCTCTCCTAGCTTTCAGTGGTTTTCCTGCAATCTTTGGGATTTCTTGGATTATAGACACATCACACTGATTGCTATCCTTATGTTCACAAGGCATTTTCCCCGTGTGCATGTCTCTGTGCCCAAATTCCTCACTTGTATAAGAACACAAGTCATATTGAATCGGAGCCCATCCTAATTGAGTATGACCTCTGCTTGTGGTACATCTGCATGTATTACCTGAGATTTTACCATGTTTGAAAGGTAGGAACCTTCAAGTTACTTTTTCGCACATGTTGGCTGAAGACATGAGTCTTTGAATCAGAGAAAAAAGGTTTCAGCACCATATTAAAAGCAGTAGTCATCATTTATGTTTGTATTAGTTACCCTAAACTTAACTAAGTAACATAGAATCACCCCTTGGTGCCTTCATATGTAGTCATCTATTTCAAGAGAGAATTATCAAGAGCACTTAAAAATTATCAAGGCATGCTACTTTTCTCAACGGAAGGGGCTTCTGCTCATATGTAACATAAAATTAACATACTCCTGCTTCAAGGATGGAAAAGTAGCTGCTGAATGCTTATAGGAAAACAAAAAATATCACTGATTTTTTCTTTTTTGTTTTCTTTCAAATCTTAGCTTTGATGCAATCTCAAGGTGATGACAAGCTGAAAATGGGAGCCACGATTACTCATTAAAGTAACATACTGAATGGGTGTTTGGAAAAACTGTGATGCCTAAGTTGGGGTAAACAACCAATTTTTTTTCTTCTGTCTCCATTCTCTTGCATGTGGGAGCAATTATGACACAGGTATAGCAGTGCTGGGTAACTAGATCTCCACCTTTCTGCTTGAAGACCCGATAGGAAAGCACCCAGAAACTATAAAATAACAGTGTGGTTGTAGACAGGAAGACAATGCGGAAAAGAAGCCTATATGGTTGTGTGTCACGTGACATTACCCCTGTACTGCCTATAAATTCCAAGTTGCTGAAAATTGAACAGGCTAGTATTCACTTCTCAAGTGGTCACTACATGACATATTTAGAAAACAGATTGAATACCACAGCAAATATTTTGAACATGAAACCTACCCTGAAACCACTGGACCAGGAGCCTGCCTGGGATAGGCACCTAAACCTATCTAGATAAGTTTGATGTTCAAATAAAAATATCAGAGAATACATTTTTTCTATGTATTTTTGAGTGATGAATTCCAAGAGTAATGCTTTTTATATGAGAGGATAATATTCTAAGATTAAATCAAAATATTTCTGGACTGTTTTCCCATAGTCTCTATCTACTCTCATTGACTAGAAAAGCAAGTCTTCAATTCACAGATGAATCACATTCTTTTTGCTGGGGCCAATAAGGAGGCTTCTGACAAAAATACAGTCCAACAGACTGTATTTTCTGAGACGGGACACGAAGTTTCTCTCAAGAAGACTTTTGGTGACATATCTTGGTTCCAACTAACACAAGCCAGAGAAATCTACCTTCAGTGACAAGAAGCCTTGGTGAGAGGGGCAATGTCAATGACTCACAGACAACACAGAAGATTTATGAAATTGGCTGCAGTCTGGGAGTAGATGTGAACAGAAATCATGTTCATCTTATTGTCCTTCCATGTGATGTTCTTTGACCACTGCTCTTAGTAAGCATATTAGAGCCTTGTACTTAATGTAGATCTGTATTCCTTAACATGTAATCATAAATGCTTTTGTAAGTAATGACCACAATGACAAGCAAGATAAACATCAGGCTGATTGCTCACCATGAAGTATGGCTCCTGGCACTACTGCATCTAGTCCACCAATAATATCTGAGTTATGTTAAATAAGCTGTACAATAGCAGGAATCTTTAAGGCAGAATAACTTGCACATAAAAGTGCACTCTCTGTTTACTGCATCCTAATTTTCTCATAAGTAAATTATCCACAATTGAAAAAATATTATCAACTAGGTGTTTTGCTATCAAAAATATTTATTCAGGAAAAATAAAAGGTTGCTACTCAGACCATGCAGATATGGCAAGCCACGTGTACACTCTGGTTTGTGTGCCAAGATGTAGAGGTAAGTACAGAGGGAAAGGAACGTGTTAGAACAGGCAGTTAGAACCATAGAGCTTTAATATAACATAGAGTTCTTCCTGCAGGGGCTTCTCGTATAAGATTATTGTGATTCCATGGCCTCCGAGGATTTCCATTGCCCTACTGAGGCCTTCCAACTGAACTGATTATGTTTGCTTAAAATTCTAGATAATCTTCATCTTTCCTCATTTTTATAGAAAACTTGCTTGAAATCATTACCAGGCAACACTCCAGTCTTCCAACTCCAGCTGCTGCTTGTTGCTCAAAGTCAAGAGGCCGTCTTCTTGGTGTCCTCTTGCTCATCAGAAGAAGGTGCAAGCATGGGAACAGCTCGTGTCCAGGATCAACAAGCAAAAGGTGCATAGCTTAAAAGAGAGCATTCAAAGTGAAATTAGAACAACATAGCAATGTAATCTATGTGATGAATTTAAACCAGGAGCTCAATTATACAGCAATGTAACAAAGACCATTATTATCTTGAAGTGCTTGATGATGAACTCATACTAAGCAAAGTTGCCCTTTTCACGGTAGATTTAAAAAGATAAATGAGGGCACATTCTTTCTAAGTAAAAGAGAAAAAATAAATATGAATTAATAAAGAAAAAGACAGTCATAGAATCCTTATCTGGTCATGTGGGGAAAATGGTCCCCTTCCACGGTTACTTGCTTTAATATCATTTCAGCTTTAGATCAAGGTCATCGGTTTATGTTAAGTGTTTTTTTTTCAGGTTTTGGTGCCTTTTTAGGAGTAACAAGTGTATCAAAGGATCTGGTCACTGGGGCTTAGCAGCATAGGGTGTGTCAATGGTATCTGGTAAGGGTCCTTTCAACATTGCTGGTGGCATTTTTTTTAAGGTTTCTTTTCTAGTAAAACCAGTCTTCATGTGGTAGATTTGGACTTTCAGTTTTTTCATTTCCTTGGAATGCACTTGTTCTACTAGAGTGTGATGGTGTTCAGGAGAGGCTATTAAGCCTTTACAATATTAAAATCAGACTTCCTTTATCAACTGAAGATCCAAAGGAGGAGGAGCCAAAGACATGGTACATTCTATAATATATCCTGAAAAGTGAAAGCTTATGAGTTCCAAAAATTGTAGATCTGAGGTTTAAAATGCTTTTGGCCAAGGTACAGAAAGAACGTCTGTATTTTTCCAGTTTGACTCTTATTGAGGCCATTAGTAGGTTCATCAAAACCTAGAGACTGAGTGTGGTAGGCACAGTGAAAATGTTGTAGACCTAGCCAAATAGTACAGTCTTGTTTTATCACCTGACCAGTAAAATAGTTTCCTCTGTCATTGTGCAGTTTGACAGGAGATCCCAATGGAATCAGTGTTTTCTAAGAAGCCTTTGGTCTAAGAGGAAGTAGCTTTCTCAGTCCAATGGGAAATCAGCAGACCATGAATGAAACATTTTTATCAATGAGATAGGGTTAGGGTTGGGGAAAAAGCTGTATGAAATATATTCACCAAACTCAAATGGTCCATTAGGCAATCTAAAATTTCCAACAGCAGTGCCAATACAGTTCCTGGATTATCCTTGGGACAGAGGGAAAAGGAAGGCAGGCTCTTTTGCAGCCTGGTTAATATCTCCCCCCCACTTCCCAATATAGGTTCATAGCTGCTTCCATTTTGTCAATGGTCAAAGGTTTAATGCATCTACAGTGTACAGAGCGGGAATCTCAAAATTTCTCATAGGACCAGTTTTCTATTTGGTCGAAACTACAGTGGCCTACATTTATTGAATCTATAGTCACTACATTTCCATTTTAGATTTCCTTTCCTGGGGTCAATTGTTGGGCATTTCACTTTCAGTGGAAATAGCCTGGCTCCAAAAGAATTGGGCCAAAGAATAGTACAGTTCCAATAAAAATGACTGATGTCAAGTGGGGCAGAAGTTCCAAATGAATACTTGCAAGCAAAACAAGACCCTTAATCTGAAAAGCAGGAAGCCTTAAAGCAGTTTCCTTATAGATTCTGGAGAGCTTCAAACACAAAGAGCAGAAGTTCCAAACCAGGAGAGAAACTATCCCTCAAAATCTAGGAACGGGGAGGGAACTTTCAGCACAAAGGACTCTGTGGATTCTGCAACTGTTTGCTCAAGGTTCCCAGAAATTTCCAGGGTCACCTCTGGATTCATATGTGTGTCATCATATAATGTCAACCTTAAATAGGTAATGGCTATGATGGGGCCATGTCACTTTCTTTCACGTTTCATGTTTGGGTGTTGGGATGCAGGCTATTTCACCATATGCTTTAAAAGGTGTTATTTCTGTTCAGCAACATATACCACGGCCACCACCTGATGTTCACCCATGAGAATTGCAGTGTATGCATAATCTGCTGATAAACATAACAATAAACCCATCAAATACCAGCAAGGGCTATTGGGGGAAGGAGAAAAAAACTGTTGATGCTACAAAGAGAATCAAATAGATCAAACAGATGCCAGACTAAATTTACAATGAAAAGGGTGAAGAAAAGTAAAGAAGTACAGAACGTCCAGGACATCCAAGATGAAAAGCAAAATGTTCCTGTCTCCTGGGCCCGCTGTGCATGTAAAAGAAAACAGCTGGAATAAAATGGTACAGAAATTACAACAGGATGTGGAGGTGGAGGTTGTTTTGGAAAATCTTACTGTCCTTAACCATTTCTATGAGTGCACTAGAAAATCTCCTTTAAAGGCATACTGATTTTTTTACATAAAAAAAACAAAAGGTGAATAAGAACATGTCCTCTATACTGCTATCACAAGTATTGAATATTCTGCTGGAGTGCCTCTCTATGTCAACCAATCACCGATGGATGTACAGATGGAAGCCGTGAGAATTCTATACATTCAGAAGTGGGTCGTTGGATATAAAAAGATCATGTCACCAATAATGACACGAGGTAACATTTAAAGTAACATTTTAAGATAAAAAGTCATGGCTACAGATACATAAAATAAAATTGTCTTTGCAGTTAAAAATAAAACATTGATTTTACAAGCTTAAACATGGGTTTATTCCAGACAGCAAACAGTTGCAATTTCAAACAAACAGGCCAAAGCAAAAGTCATAGGCAAGTTGCAAAGATGAAGGGAGCAATGTTATTTCAGAGAGGAAATTCAGAATGTTGGGAGGGGTCTTTTTGAATGGGAGTCTGCTGGAGAAATGAATGCGATCAGCATGGTTCAGAGAGTGCTCAAATTTCTCATTGGCTGAGTTGCGGGGGGTCGTCAGTTTCTTGTGGGAAACAAAGTGTCGGTCTTTCATGTTGGGGCCTTTCATTGCACTTTTTTTAAAGCAGAAGAGTCTTCTGTGCTGTGTGTAATTGATGAGGGACAGATGTGAGGACATCCTCGCCTGGCCCCCATCTCCACTCCAATGAGTTTACCCCTCTTTCAGTTTCACAGTACTTATAAAATATCTACAGTTAGTCGGCTTTTTTTCAATTAGTGAGAATCATGTTATATTTCTGTGGTCAAAACTAGGTAAAGGCCAGAAACACTTTTTCCATTTCCTCTTTGAAACCCACCAGGTGTTTAGTTGACGCCCCTGTCTGGACCCCTTGTCTTTGTATGGGATATCTTATTTTTATGCAATATATTTGTCGGTATTTTCAGATTTTCATTTGTGTTTGGTTGTAACTACATCTTTTTACTTGTGAAGCCTTCTAAGACTCACCTGACTTAAACATCCCTATTACCCATAACGGCATTTCTTTCACATTTAAAATTCACCGAGAGTTTTTTTCAAATACTCATTCACTTGCGTTTGCATCTTCGACACATATGGAATACATTGTGAATCTACACATTGTCTCACCAGAGTATTTTGAATGACCCAGTTTTCCCCAGAAGAGAATGTGGTACTCACACCAACCGGTTCTAAAGTTCTTATTGAAAGTGGATTTCATAAGGAAGGGCAAAAATGGTCCGAGGATAAAATTCGGGATGCTGACGGAAGTCCGGTGGAACAGAGAATCAGGCCAGGATGGCCCAGTCCACCCTAAACGTCTGCCGCGAGCTCGCAGCTCCAGGCTCTGCGTGGGTGTGGGCGCCACAACCTGCCGTGCGGGTCCTTCACCAAGGTGCCCTCCAGATCAAGAAACCATCCCTGCGAGGCCATCTGAGGCAGCGGAAGGCTTGGTGATGCACAGTCGCAGGACCCAGAGCAGCCAACCCCACGGGATGGGGCGGGGCCTTCCATAGAGACCCTCTCGCCAGCCACGCCCTCAGCCCAGGACTGGGTACTGCCGGTGACTGGCAGGCAGGCTCCGCCCCATGCCCCGCCTCCTAGCGTCTTCTGACCTGCAAATGGCAGGTAGCACCCTAGGATCGCAGCACTGACTGGCTACTGGAAATGAACTGGCTCTAGTGGCGAGTACTTCATTTCAGACTCCTGAGGGAGGCAAGAGCCAAGAGCTTAGACTCCGTGCCTCTCGCGGTCCACGTGCGTCAACACAGATCAGTGTGAACACTGACCAGAAAAAAGGTGATGTGCAGGAATATACCATGCGAATTCCCTTTAGGAGAACATCTTCAAATTACAGCTTACGAGCGCAAGAGTCCAGATACCATCAACCTTGAGGGATATCAAAGCTGGCTACCTTGAGGAAACGAACCCAGCCACATCCTCTAACCTGGAGGGACCTCAAATCTCATCGTCCTGAAAAACCCCAGCAATGTTCAGACTCCAGCAACACCATGACACAGCCCGAGGCAATCTCAAACAACTCATCTTCCGGGAACCTAGACCATCTTCGTGAGAGCCCTCACAATTGATCTGCTTGGAAGATGCCCAACTTCTAAACCTGAGCATCTCAATGGTTTTCTTCTGAAAGGTGTAATATCGTGATCCAAGAGACCACAAATACCACTAGCAGGATGGACCCCAAATCATTTCAGCCTGAGAGACCATTTCTACGTGCAGATGGAACCTGCTTTATATGCTCTATGTGCTTTATGACCAGATTTCCCAACAACCTCAAGTGGGGTTGCCACAACCTCCTATGAGAAATTCGCAATTCTGATCTCTGCAAGGATATGCCGATAGTCAGTCTGACCGAATTTCCAGAATAAGGTTCCTCATGTTTTCTTTGTGCTTCTGTGGCCTCTAACCTCAGGGCTCCTGGTAACGACTCACAGCATTGTTTGTCCTCTTGCCTTTACCCCGTTTCCTGAAATGGGCCCAGCTACAGGAGAGCTATCAAGACTTTCTCACATGCACAGATCCTCTTAGGGTCTCCATAGCTCTCTTCTCATTGATGCCTTACTAGATGGAGAAGACAGGTTTGGCTCTGGGTAGTGGTCTGCACTATGAGCCCCTCTCAGCACCTTCTCCACAACAGGCACCTTGGCCTGAGGGCTGGGAGACTCAGTGGGCCTTTGTGGTCCTGGCAGCATGTGTCTTGTGGAAGCCACAAGGAGTATAGGGCTTAAGCTCAAGGTGAGAGTTGAGGGAGGCAAAGCCAGCTTCTAAGCGGGATCAGATGGCGCAAGGGGCCTGGTGATAAGAGGCTGGTCGCCAGAATACCACAGACTCTTAGCCTGTACTGATGGGAGACTGTCTCACTGTATGTAGACAGAATGTGGTGTTCTGTTCTGTCTAGTGCTTTGGGGTAAGCAGGATAAGAGCCACAACACACAGCTCTGTGTCAGGGGAGAGTTAGGAGTGTTCAGTGTTTGCTCAGGTATCAGGACAGGATCATGAGGGAGAGAAAATTTTCATCCTTGTTTTACAGAGACCACCCAGAGATCTCAGTTGATGCCATGCATGGAGGTAGATGAGAAGACCCAGCTCAGAGTTCTGACTTGTATTCTGATGTTATTGATGAAATCTATCATTTTCTCTGGGCCAACGGTGCTTTCCAAGACATTAACATACACTTCTCCAAGAAGAATGGACAGACATGACAGACTGGAAGAAAATCTATTTCAGGAAAGTAAAAAGAAATTACGTTGTGCTGCAGGCTACAGGTAACAGGATGTGCCTGGTACAGATGAGCCTAGGAAACATGAAGTTCCTGTATAACCATGGTTCTCTCTTGGGCAGTTCCAATTGCCTATCGTTTTCTTCTGTGTGGAAAACAATCTGGAGGCAAATTTTTGTCTTTTGTGTCGGCGTAGGGCTGGCACTAACAATACAGAGCTTAGGATTTCTTGCTCTAGGCTCTCCAAGCCCCATCAGAGGGAGTCACCATTGCTCTGCTGTTCTTGGCTTCTCTTTCAAGCTGTTTCCTTTCAGGATAATGGTTGTGTTTCTTTCCAGGTCTCATTTAATCTAATATGGCATTCCTGTATCAATGCAGGGAGGCCATCAAACCCCACGTGGATGACTCTGAGGGTTCTGATAAAGAATGGATTTCAAGGCAGCAAGGAGAGAGGTCAAAAGCACTTAGAGGAACCATCCTAAAACTTACCAGGGTTTAAGTCTGAGCTGCATCTCAGAAGATTACAAGGAGATAGTGTTTGCTTGTTTAGCAAACAAGATGCACAACAGTAAGTTATACGCTAAGAAGCTACTCACATAATACTTTTAAGTGTGTAAAATAATGATATGTGTAATTTATAAAGTATATCCATATAGCCACGACATACTAAACATTAATAAGCAGTAAGTGTATTATAACCTCAGAGTGAGTAAGATGAATTCAGAACAGTTACCATAAAAAGAGAAGGAGGAAGGTCTGGCAGATGATTTAGCTATGTCTTGGTCAAATATTTCTTAATCTGTTTTTAAAATTTGAAATAGAAATAAAAGCTCTGAAGCCACTGTGGCAGATTTGTGATCAGAGTGTATGGTAAAGGATTTGTAGGTTATCCAGTAACATTGTCTGTACTTTTCTATAAAAATGCATCATTTTTAAAGGAAGATTAGTTTAGCTAAATATGAACAATTAGAGGGCAATAAAAAAAACTTTAAGCTATATTCACCAAAGAGATTTCTAACACCATTATCATAGATTTGTGATTAGATTAAATATCTTAGAAAAATAAATGAAGATATGTAAAGATACATAGTCATTTGTGTATATTTTATCATACCACATAATCTCAATACCCTGAAATAAATATGTTTCTTTGTTTTGATTAAGGGAGGTTTTTAATGACAGCTGTTGACTTGCCTTGATATCACCCACATGTCACAGACTGGAGAGAGCAACACATATGTAAAATGAGTGCAGTCATAAAAGAGAATTGAATAGCTCATTTTCTTTCCTGCTCTTAGAAGAGTTTAGAAGAAAGTCAATCTGCATGAACTGCAGAGGGCAACTTGGACTGGTTCCGAGTTTTTCCCATCTATGGATTTCCAATTTCTCAGGCTTATATATATATAAAAAAAAGACCCAGCACGTGGACTTCCACAAAAAAAAAAAACAAAACAAAAACAAAAAACCTCCTTTTTCAACATGAAAAGAAGATTTACCGTACATGTACAAACCTTACGTGGATTCAGTGAAAACCCACAACCCAGTATATTTATTTATTTATCCCTGTGTTTAAAAACACATGCCAACAATTGATCCTCTTTAATTTTGAAGTGTACAGTACAGTATTGGGTTACAATAGATCCATAGACTTTGTCATTTTACATGACGAAAACTCTAACCATTTTCTCTTTCTTCCAGCACTCTACAACTGCTATTCTATTCTTTTGCCATATATTTCATTCCTTAAGTAATTTTCATACATGTAGTCTTGCAGTATTTTCTTTTGGTGTTGATATATTTTACTTAGGGTAAGTTGCTCAAGGTTAATCCATGTGATAGCATATGACTAAATTTCCTTCTATGCTAAGGCTGAATATATTCTAGTGTATGTATATGCCATATTTTCTATATTCAATTATCCATCAGTGGGCTTTTATGTTGCTTTTACAACTTGGTTGTTGTGAGTAATGCTGCAGTAGCAAGGGTGTGCAAATATTTATTCAAAATTGTGTTTTCTATATGTATATGTATGTGTATACATATATATACACCTCATATACATATATGTATATGTATGTGTGTGTGTATATATACACACCTCAAATCTGACCTGCTATATTATGTGGCAGTTCTATTTATAATTTTTTAAGAACCTTTATAATGTTTTCTGAAGTAGGTGAATTTTACATTCCCACCAACAGTGTATAAGGGTTCCAGTTTCTTCACATTCTAGCCAATGCTTGTTTTTGTCTCACTGTATGATTGTTTGTTTTTCTCACCATCCTAATAGGTTATATCGTATCAAGCCTTCACTTTACATTTCTCTGATGGTTAGTGGTATTGATAATATGAACATGCTTCTTGGCCATTTGTAGTATTTGTATATCTTCATTGGAGAAATGTCTATTCAAATACTTTTGGCTTGGTATTAGCTCAGGCTGCCATAACAAATACAAGAGACTGAATGGCTTAAGCCACAGAAATTTGTATTCTCTCCGTTCTAGAGTTTGGAAGCCTAAGATCAGGGCGTCTTCCTGTTAAATTCACTTCATGGCTTATTGGCATTCTTCATCTCACTGTGAACTCACACAACCTCTTTGCCTGTGCATGTTTCTGGAGTGAAAGAAGGAGAGACATCTGTCTCTTTTAATAAGGGCACTAATGTCATCCTTAGAGCCACATCTTTATGAATTTCTCTAACTGGAAATTACTTTTTCAGTATATTAATTGGGGTGAGGTGGGCATGATTTGGTCAATAGTACTGAGTATTTCATTAAGTTGTTTGTCTTTTTATCATTGAGTTGTTGAATTTCTTTATATATTCTGGATACCAACCTCCTACCAAATATAAGTTTATCGAATATTTTTTCCAATTCTGTAGGATGCCTTTTACTGTGTTGATTTTTTTCCTTTGCTACAGAGAAGTTTGTAACTTTAATGTAACTCCATTTGTGTATATTTGCTTTCAATTTTTGTGATTTTGACATCATATACAAGAAAGCATTTCCAGTTTACCTGTAATAGTTCTATAGTTTCAACGTCTAATTTAGGCTTTTGGTCCATTTTGAGTTGATGTCATATAAGGTATAATTTAAGGGTCCATGTTGATTCCTTCACATGTGTGGATATTCTGTTTTCCCAGCACAACTTGTACAGTCTTCAAACCGTTGGTGCAGATCAATTTAATCATATGTTCTAGAGGTTTTTTTTTCTTTCCATGGATATATGGGTGTGTTTTTATGCCAATACTATGCTCTTTTGATTACTGCAGGTTTGTAGTATGTTTTGAACTTAGAAAGTGTGAGACCTTCAGCTCTGTTGTACTTTCTGTTTTGCTTTGTGGGATTCTTTGGGAATCTGTCTTAGGTTTTGAATGCCTAAAAAAGGCATTCAAAACACCTTTGGGAATTTGCTAGGGCTTACATTTCTGGCTTAAAGGAGGTGTCTATGGAAAGAAACCTCACATGGTGATCTGATCATACATTCCTTACTGAGAAGGTCATGGTAGGTATGAGTGTCCAGACCTCATGACTTCTTTAGTAAAAGCTTGATCTTTGCCATAAGTAAGCCCTGTTCATTGTTTCTGAGCATCTGGGTCAACACAGCATTGAAATGTCTCTTACAGACCCTCAAGAACAAACCATCCCTGAGAAAGCACATCATTGTACTAACTCTTCTTTGCACCTTCATGTAATCTTTCCTAAGTCCCCTCCTTAATTTCAAATACCTAAAAATGGCTACAAACTGTCATTTTGTAAAGCAATTTTCTTCAGGCTTCAATATCATGCCTCTACACCTATCCTCTATTTGGCTCAAATAAATTTTAATAAAAGTTTCTGTACTTTCGACTTTTTTACATCAACACATTGAAACTTTAGGTTACTTTATGTACTATGGGAATCTTAGTATTAAGTATATCTATCCATGAACATAGAATGTTCTTGCTTGTGTCTCCTTTAATTTGTTTTCATCAATGCTTTTTAATTTTCAATGTACAACTGTTTTCGGTTACTTTAATTACTTTATTCTTTTTGCTACTATGATAAATGGTATTATTTTCTTAATTTCCATTTTGGATTGTCATTGTTAGTGCATAGAAATATAACTTATTTTGAATGTTGATGTTGTACTCTAAAAAATTCCTGAATTCATTAATTAATTCTAATAGGATTTTTTTTTATTTGATTGCTTATTTGTTTGGGAATCTTGAGGATTTCCTATACATAAAATCATTTCAGCTGAGAACAGACATAATTTTACTTCTTGTTTTACAAGTTGACCACCATTTTATTTCCTATTTTTGTCTAATTCTTTCAGTCTATGTTTGCTGTGTCAATTTTCCTGATGCAGATAGCCCAAAGAAAGTGGCTAACAACTGCATCACTACATCAAGAGATTATTAAGAAAACTTACTTATGAGGTGTATCTTAGGTGCAGACAGGACTAGATAAATATCTCCACACCATATGGCAGGCATTAAGAAGCTATCCACAATGTGACAACATGGATTGGAGTACTGGGTGTACCAAAGAGAAGTGGTTTGCCTGGGGAAAGGCAGTGGTCAGTTCCGGAAACCAGCAAAGGGTGGTGGTGGTGGTGTCCTCTGTGAGACTGTCTCTGACTTGGAGGAAGCTGGATATAATTTGACAGGCCCACAGTGGTCACATCATGGAACAGTTACTCATCCACAATGGTGAATAAAAGTGGCTAGAGTGCGCATCTTTGCCTTGTTCTTGACATTAGAGGAAACACTTTTACACTCTCAGTGAGCATGATATTCAAGGAGGATGTCTTGGATGCGACTTTCTTTATATTGACGTAGTTTCCGACTGTTTCTACTTTGCTAATTATTTTTTGTTGTGAAAGGCCAATCTATTTATTAAGTGAGGGTAATACAGACCTTATGAACATAGGATTAAGAATAGGTGAGGCTTTGCTTATTTGTCTTAATCTCCACATACAACTGATATGAAACACGAGGAGGTGGCCAAAAGAAAGAATGATTCAAATGTCCTAAATGAAAAAAAAAAGAAACAGGAGACAATTTTAGAGAAATAACTAGACAAAATAAAGCCAGTACCAGTTCAAAAGAGAATTCAAAACATTGTTATAAGGATGCTCAAGAAGCAAAAAGTTGGTAAGAAAATTAATATAAAACATGCAGAATAAAATAAAATAACATACCTGCCCAAAAGAATAACCATTTATACATTTTTTTTCAAAAATGTGATGTGTAAATTGTGCAATACCTTAGTAGGAGTAACAGCAGAGAAGTTAAAGCAGAGTGTTTAATTAATGATCGAAAAGACAAGGCTGCAAAGACAGCCAATCAGATTAGCAACAAGAAAGAAAAAGATTTTAAATTAGGAGTATAGTATCAGAGCCACTAGGAAAACGTCAATTATGAAATGATTCTCATCATAGGAGTACCAAGGAATCAAAGTAAAAGAGAAAGAACCCAAAGCCCTAATTGAGAAAATGACAGAAAAGTTTTCCGACCAGCTGAAAAAAATAGATGTACAAAATACAGAAAGCACAGCGTTGCTAATAGAGTGAACTAAGACACATCCCAATTAAAATGCCAAGGTTAAAGACAAAGAAAAAATCTTAATAGTATCAAGGGATAAACAATTATTGACTGAGAGAGAGCATGCATTGAAGTGTCAGATGATTTTTTTCACAGCTTCTGTTTAAGCCAGAATAGATTGCCAGGAAATATTCAGTGATATGACTCTACCCAGCAAAGCTATTCTGTCAAATCAAAAGATAGAAAGGGTGCTGTCCAGACACACACACACACACACACACACACACACACACACACACAAGCACCCAGTAATTAAAAATATTTATCCATGCTAAAACTGTGTTTCAAGAAATGTTAGAGGGAGTTCTGTAGGAAGAAAAAAAATAAAAAAAAATAAGAATAATAAACTATCAATAACTACATACCGATAAGCTATTTATTCAAACAAGAAAATATTTCAAGATCCAAACAATGATACAATGGCTACATAGATATGAAAACAAGACCCTCACATATGCTGCCAGGAGGAGACTCACTTCAAGTCAAAAGTCATTCAAAGACTGAAAGCAATAAGACTAAAAAGGATACACTATGAAAATGGAAATGAAAAAATATACACACGGGTGAATAATTCTTCTACTCATCCAATACAGCACTAAAACATAGGCCATAATGAGAGACAAATACATCAAGAAATCATAACTCTGGTAAATAAATATGCATCCAACACAGGAGACCTACATATGTTATTGAGTGTTGTAAAATGAGAGATCATCTGCAATACACTCATTAGTAGGAGAATTTGACACCACATTGAAACCAATGGAGAGATCTGCCAGACAATAAATCAACAAGGAAATAATGAGCCAAACACATGGAAACTAAGTAATATGCTACTAAACAATAAATGGGTTAACAATGAGATAAAAAAAGAAATAAAAAATACATAGGGATAAAAAATATGAAAATACAGCCCCTTAAAATTTATGGGAAACAGCAAATGTTCCTATGAAGCAAATTCATAGCATTAGAGGCCGACCACAAGCGAAAAGAGAAAGCTCAAATCAGCAATCTAACCTTACAATTAAAAGAACTAGAAAAGAATAGAAAAATAGACAAAAGAAAGAAGAATAAAGGAAAGAATAAAATTCAGGATGACAATAAACAAAATAGAGTCGAGAAAAACAATACAAGAGATTAATGAAACCAAGAGCTGGATCTTTGAAAGCATAAACAAAAATTGACAACTACTGCAACAGTCTCATGAAAGAAAAAGAGTACAAACATATTAATAACAGATGATAGAGGAAAAATAACTATGAACTCAACAGAAATACAAAGGATTATAAAAAAGTATTCTGAGTAATTATGCACATACATATTGGATAAGCTGGAAGAAATGGACATATTCCTAGAAACATACAATCTCTAATATTGCATTAGGTGAAATGAAAACTCTGAACTGGCTGATTATCACCGAACAAAGTGAATCAATAAAAAAAAAGGTACACACACAGACATACAAAAAAAAAATTAAATTCCAGGGACAGAGGGCTTCATAGGGGAATTTTACAAAACATTTCAAGAAGAATTAAGACCTACTCTTCTTAAACTATTCTTAAAATACAGGAAGAAGGAAGTCTTCGGAACTGCATTTATGAAGGCTGCCATGACATTTATTCAAAAACCAAAGGCATAACAGAAAGGGAAAACGGTAGCGCATATCTCTTTTAATTCATCCAAAAAAATCATCAGAATAGTAGCAAACTCAATACCAATCTCATAAAACTACACCATCCCTCAAACTGAGAGCGACCAGAACCAGGACACTGAGGCCAACTGTAGCAGTCCTTGGACCTCCTCCTCGCTCCCGGTGCTTTCCCAAAGCTAACGTTCTGCTCTGACACGTGTCCGTGCTCGCCAGGCGTGGCCGATTTTCCGGGGCCTTTCTCGACCACCTCTCCCTGGGATGACGGGAGGCCCACGCCAGTAAACCGCGGGCTCGGTCTCCGGCAGCACGCCACTTGGGAGGAGACGGACACGGACGCGGAGTCAGAGCTTCCCTGAGCACTGAGAACGTGCTTTAAGTATCCATGGCTCTGTCTGACGGGGCAAGACGTTCAAGCGGCCCCTGGAGACCCGGGAATTTTCCGCCGGCAAGGGCGTCGTTGGCACCGCCACCCCGCTCCGACTCTCTCTCGACAGCCACCGGGACTCTCTCGATGGCGGCGCCAACCGCGGGAGGCCCAGAGCGCAAGTCAAGGGCGGCTGTGCATTGAAAAACCAGTAAGCGCTGGCCCAGCAAGGGCAGCCTCTCCTGGACCGCGACTGGCAGATGCTGTCGCAAGCCTGGGACCAAGCACAGGGTGCCAGGCAGAAGACGTGGGGCCGGGGGCTTGAGTGCGGGGCCGGTGGCCGTGAAGGTGCGGCCTGATGTGTGCATTGACTCTGAGCGTCCTGGGCCCTTCACACCTCTTCATGGACCCTAAGCTTCTCCGGGAAGGAGCTGACTGGCACAGCACTTGCCAGGCATCCAGGCACTTCCCGCAGCCGTGACGGCCTGCTGCCACTCGTTGTGTGCCTCTGAGCTTCACCATGGGAGACATTAATACCCCAGAGACCCGACAACTCACGTGTCCGTGCCCCGCGCTCAGCACGTCACCGCCGCTCCGCCGCTCCCGTGCCCTGAGGGCGGGGCTCGTTCCTCACGTGGTAGCGCAGGGGATCGGGCCACAGGTCCTCACAGATGATCTGGCAGGTTAAACAGGGCGCGTCGGCCCGGGCCAAGGCTCGGAATCCTCGCACCAGCGGGGAAGGGGGGGTGTGGGGGGCACCCGGGCACACGGACGCTCTCGGCCCTGCCACTGACGCCCCACCTCAGCAATCCTGTCCGACCCGGCCCACTTCGGCGCACACATCCAGCCGAACAAGTTCAGGCTGCCGTCGCGCTGCCAGCGGCTGCGGGCCTCGCGTTCACAACGCCGGTACCGCTGCACTGGCGTGGCCCCAGACGCCAGGTATCCTGCGGGAAGAGCCGGTGCGAAGGGGCGGATGGCTCTTGTTCCGACTTCGGCCCCGCCCCCCACGCCTGCTGCCGCCAGAGACGTAGCCTCCTCTTACCGCTCCCGTTGGTGACGTACTCCTTCACAACCAGTGTGTCGCGGAAATAGGGGTTGCTCGCAAAGAACAGCATGATCCGCCAGCAGTCGGGGCGGTGCCTCACGTCCTCGACCTGCCAGGAGACGTGCGTGCCGAGGCAGAACATCTTTCCAGGGTACGGTCCTTCCCTCTTTGGGAGGGAAGGCCATTGCCCCGGCCCGCCCTCGCTCCTAAGCCTCACCTGCAAATCCGTCAGGTAGCGAAGCACGTTTGCATCCTGCTCTCCCATCATGGCGGACATCTCCGGGTGGTTCACAAACTGCTTAGTGTCAAGGGGCTGAGAGGCCGGACGATGCACACGGTAGGGCGAGGGCCGCAGCGCAAGCCTGGACAAAGCCCGCTACTGCCTCAGCACTCTTCCGCCTAGCCCCACGGCAGCCGCACGGACCCCCGGACAAGGACCGGAGAGAACCTCGTGTCCCGCTCTCGTGGGCACGGCCACCGCGGGGCCACGTTCCGTGTCACAGGGCCCTTGAGCTGCACCCGACCCAACCCACTGGCGCCCAGGCCCTGCCACCTCATCTCTCTGGACCTCACGCGGCCCTGACCCTGACACGGGACACAGGCGATGGCACGGCCTCTCCCGCGGTGAGGCCGCTTGGGAGTGCGGGGCCCTCGCGCTCCTTGTCCCTCTGCCTCGGACCTCTGCTCCCGGACCGCGAGGTGCCTTGCGGTGCTGTGTGCGTGCCCGAGGATGTCCCCTCGGTCTCAGCCTCACGCTGGCAAGCCTGTGGTCAGCAGCCGGACGTTGTCCCTCACACGGATGTTTTCTCAGGGTTCCGCCCCCTCTGCCACCTTCCCCAGCACTAGCCAGCGGTACCCGGCTCGCTCCTGACTTCCCTCCGTCACTGCGTCAAGGATACCGCTTGGCCCAGAAGCCCGGGATGCGCTGGATGATGGCGCTTCTGAGCTCCAGAAGGGGTTTCCGGCTCTGCAACATCTTGAGCTTCAGCCGAGACTGGGCCCCGCTCGCCAGCTCGTTGACAGGCACCAAATGCCTCTGAAGGGCCTCCAGCTCCTCCAGTGGTGGCCCGACACCGTGTGCAGCCCGCACGGGCTCCGCCCGTTTCAGAGCAGCGCCTTCTCCGCGCCCGCGCCAGCGCTTCTCCGCGGCCATGTCCTCGTCCTGCTGGGGCACTGTCACCTCTTCTGTCACGACCTCCACATCCTGTTGCCCTCTGTCCTCGGAGCCATTGCCCGCACCCCCTCTCCCTCCCATAATCCACCTGTCTGCCTTGCCCTCTTCCCACTGATGGTCACCTATTATGGCCTTAGTCCTTCTCCTTACTCCAGGTCCCTTCCTAAGCTTGTTTTCTTCTCTGGTCCGTATTGGTGCTTGCTAGGCTTTGCCGCTCTCCTGTGCCTTCTTGGACCACTTGTTCTTTGGCATTCACTTAGGTTCTGGCAAATCCACCCTGGTATCATCTAAGGCAGTATGGCACTTTAGAGCAGAAGAAATCTTTGACATCTAGGCTCCACGCCTCGCCCAATTGTGCTGGGCATAGGCTGCTGGATCCTCAAGAAGTTCCCAGTTGAATTCCATTGCTCGGAATTAAAGACCAAGATCAACAGTGTATTTTGTGTGGCCTGCCTGTCCTCTTGCCTTTTTTTTTCTTTCCCCTTTTCTGTCATCCCATCACTTTATTTTCTCAGCATGGCATGGTCTAAATACTGACTAGTGTGCTGCGTCCCCTCTTCATTTGATGAAAGCATAGTGCTTATCGGGTGACTCGACCAAATTCCAATCGCGAACGTGTTTCAGAGGATAGTCCGTCATGGCTTGTCATCTCCATAGACTCAGAAGAAATTTCCCTGTAGTTCTCTTCAGAACGGGTTCAAACTCTGCAATTTTTTTAGCCTCAAAAAGTCTGTTTCTTGCTCAATAGCTCATTCACAGGCACAAAATTCCTCTAATGGGTGTCCTGTCCTGAATTGGTGGTCTGTCACTGTATGCAGCCTGCACCTCTCTCCCCCTTCTCAGAGCCATGGCCTTCTTCTGCACTTGCGCCAGTGCTCTGGGCTTCTCCTCCAGCCAGCTGGGGAGAATCTCATGCAGACCTTCGCTCTCCTCATTCCCCTAGGCTACTGACTCACCAGTGTCATGGTGTCCTGAATTGGTCACACCCTGGATATCTTGCATGTTATCATGCAGCTCTAGCTCCTTTCCTCCCCCTTGTTATTATTCATCCTATTTTTCCTTGAGATTGCTATCTTCTGGATGACCTGTATGTTGTCATGCACCTTAATTACCTCCTGCTTTTTGGGCAATTCTCCTTGTTTTTATTCCTTTTTTCCTCTCTTTCTGATTGCCGTATTGACAATATCCACTTTTTTTTTAATCCTTGTGGTGCCTAGTCTCAGTCACCATTTGTGTGAGATGCATACTTTCATGGTCCTCCAATTTTCACCTTTTATACAAAACACACTAATAAGGACAAGCATACAGAGGAACATAGCTTAGAAAGGCAGTCAAATTGGGTAGTCAACCAGGAAAATATGTAATAATGGAAACCATTTTCAAAATAATAAAATCAAGCATTCTAACAGCTGCATATTTCAAACGTTGGTTATAATAATGCTCAATGAACTTTGGGGAAGTTTAGATGAATTCAGTGAGGAATATTAAGGAAAAATAGAATCATAAAAAAATAGAAGTGGGAAATATAAAAGGGATCCAATCAGAAAGAAGAACACATTATCTGGAATGAATAGTTTATTAGGGCAAATGAACAGTGTGGATAAAGTGGAAAGATCAAACCTCAGTAAACAGGAAGGGTAAACCAAGACACTGAATCAATAATAAAAATAAATAAGCTAAGACTGTAATAATACTTTACAGAGCCTATGGAACACCATTATATATAAAAAAATCATGTCATTAGGTATTCCTGTTTCAATATAAGAAGTTGAGGGCCTTTTTGAAGAAATAACCATGGAAAACTTCCCTAACCTGTTGAAGAAGTGGACTTACAACCCCAGGAGCTCAGAGAGTCCAAGAAAAGAGAGATTCAAATAGACCCACCCCAAGACACACTCTAATGAAAATGCCAAAAGTTAAATGCAAAGAGGGATCTTAAAATCAGCAAAGGAATACAATTAGTTGCCTACAAGGGAATATGCAGAAGACCGGTAGCTGATTTTTCAAAAGAAACTATGCAAGAAAGAGCGATTGGAATAAAACATTCTACAGGATGAAACCCAGGATATACAACCAGGAATACTTTATCAAGCAAAGTAATCATTCAGAGTTGAAAGGCATATAAAGGGCTTTATACACAAAAATAAACTAAAGAAAGTTATTCACACAAAGTCAGCATTGCAGGTAAGGTTGGCAGGAATTCTTTAAGAAAGAAAAGATATCAAAAACTGAATAAATAATGGTAATAACTACATCCTACAACAAATACTTCAAATAAAGAGAAAATTAAATGCTTCGGCTAAACACAGTGTCTTAATGGATAAGAAAATAAGCCCACAATATGTGCTGCCTACAAGACACTCCCTTCAGATTAAAAGATGCACAGGTACTAAAAGAAAGGGAATAGATAAAAATATTGCCTTGATGGACCTAGATGGTGATGCACTGAATGAATTAGGTCAGATAGAGAAAGACCAATATCACATGATTTCACATCCACGTGGATTCTAAAAACAATCGAAATAACAAGAACAACAAAAATAGAAATAAACTCATTGACATAGAGATCATTTTGTGGCTACCACATGAGAGGCAGTTGGGTGGGATGGTGAAAAAAGACAAAGGGACTAAGATGTCCAAATGGATAGTTACGAAATAGATGTGGAGATATGAAGTGTAGCATAGAGAAAATAGTTAACAAGTTTGTAATAGATATGGAAGGGGAAAGGGGTACTAGATTTAGTGGGGTGATCACTTTTGTGAGTTACATTTATCTCTAATTAATAGGCTGTGTAGCTGAAACTAATGCATTATTGTATGCCAAGTACAATTGAAAGGAACTCATTGAATTGTACAAGGTAAATATGAGCATGAATTGTCTAAAATATTTTAGTAAAGCTGGGGAAAAATCACCAAATTTGCTTTAGCCATGATCTCTAAAAATACTAGGCATCAATAATAAAATAATTTATACCTGAAAAATGAGACTTATTTTGTCAATAATTTTGCCATTTTCACTCCTCTAGGAAAATTACAAAGAAAAAAATTAAACTTCAATAAATAATGTAAAATGACTTTGAGGCTATTTCTCAAAAAAGTCGTTGAAAACTTTCCCAGTGTTGGATCTGCTAAATGACAGGGTGCAGATTCAAAGAGAGGCAGGGGAAAAATTTCTCTGATTAAAAAATGCTTTGAGGTGTTACGTGAGCCTCCTTCAGAACTTCTGGAAACCTCTGAGTGGATGCAGTGGCTTTTGTCCCCTCTGTGACTGTGGGGCCATCTGACTTGACATCACCACAGAGAGGTGCTGTGAGCCAAAGTGCTTGGTTCAAAGGAAGTCTTTGCTGTTTTTTCCATTTGCCACTGGCATGTCAGCTGTGACCTTTAGAGGCGTGGAGATCATAGAAGAAATTAATTTCCTTTGAGTTCACATTTTTCACAAGATCAAAGCAGGTGACACAGAGTGTGGTGGGCAAAGCACAAAGAAACCATGTGTGGGGTGTGGGGTTTCAACAGGCCAAATTCTATATTGCTCTGCTTCTGAGGGTATACACCATATAATTGACTATGATGTCATTCCCAATCAAGTGACTGAACATTTTCAAGAGGCAGTGTGATGTGGTGGAAGGGACAGAGGACACAGTTGAGCTCGAATGCACCACGCAGACTGAGTCTTTTACCCATCTGCACAATGTAAATCAGTCCAGACTCGCCTTTTGTGGATGTTCTGAGCATCTTGAGATAATGACCATGGAACCCCTTGAGATCTTTGAATTTTAAACAGCTGACATCATTCTCCCCATTGCTTTAAATAAAGAAAGAATGGTTTTCATTTTCCTAGAGCTGTCCAACACATGGGCATGAGAGGCTCTCTCCTCCACCTGTTGAGTCTCACCTGCCCATCCAGTTAGTGATGCCAGTCAGTTTCTGTGCCTGGACTCATGTCAATCAGACCCTATCACTTGAATTCTCTGCAGTTTAAAAGGATCAATTTTATAAATTTCTCCTACTATCTAAAAAGTTCGATGTGGTGAGTTACTAGAATTCACTTCAGCAGGTCATTTTTCCCTCTTTCCCTCCAACTACTCAAAAGCTCACCTTTCATCTGCTGACAGGTACGGTCATCACATGTGCTGGGAGGGCGCTTGATTCGGCACAGATGCCTCAGTGAGCATGAGAGCAGAGCTTCAGTGTTCATATAGGATGTGGTTTTCTCTACCTGGAAGTCCTGCAGGTGGCTGTCCCATTTTGTAGGTGAGTGAGTACCTCTGCAAAGACCCTCTCGTGAGGAAGAGTATCATGGACACTGAGTCACATGTCACATGCAGTGAGCACTGTCTGTGCCCTGTGTGTCGTAGGTCTCTTCCCTCCTTGGCTTCAAGATTACAGGTCAAGACAGACAGTTCTTAAGTAAATCCCACTGTGATGAGTGTTGGAAAGGTGAAAAATATATTCTCATTTATATCCACTGACTTATCTGAAAAGTGGGCATCAATATGTTGACACGTATGGTCATCACACATAAACAAAACCCATATGCTATTGTATGTTTATCTCTCACAAGATAAGTTTTCATTTCTATTTCTCATGTCACTAAGGGAGCTAGGAGTTCTGTGATGTGCAGAGAAGGAGAATGTGCAGAGCAGGAGTTCTGTGATGTGCAGAGAAGGAGAATGACCAGACACCAGTTAGCTCACGGGAATGGCTGGTCACCAACCCTCTTCCTAAAGAAACCAGTCTGCTATAGCCAGTGCATTCTATTCGTTCCCTTCTGTCACAGTTGGCTGGCCAGCCTGAACAGCAATACAGCTACCAATCCTAGCAGAACCAGCCTCACACCTGCAGATGGAGTATGACATTCCATCATGTGCTATCCTAAGCATCACAGTTGACTCTCTCCCTTGTTTCAAATGTCATCTGTAATGTAGGCTGAATGAAAGTTTTTTGCAGACAGACACATTAAACTCAGCATGTTTTATTTCCCAGAGGGACTTTTTTTTTTTTTAAGAGAGAGAGAGAGACAGCTAAACTTAATTATCAGAGGCATTTTAAATAAAAAGTACCTGGAAATGTAGGCTCATAAATATCTGGCTATTAGTGAATAAGATGCCAGTTTGTGCTGAAAACCAAAGGAAACCAAAAGGACTGTAGTGTGCTGTATACATTAAATTGGAGATAATGGAGTAACAGAGGAACGACAAAACCTTTAAAAATTTTTTTAACCAAAATGTCAATGTTATAAAGGTATGAAGTGTGAGTTAGAGAACGACATCTGAGAAAATGAAGACTGTCGCAATTCAGACCTGTCTGCAGCTCCGGTTGTAGCACATGGTAAGGTCCATGGGACCTGGGTCACGTAACTCCTTCAGCACCTACTCGCCTCTGCATTCTAGTTGTCATATTTGCAGTTGGCGCGTGACTGCTTGTCTTTGAAAGCAGAGATCTCCTGCTCACATTTTTACCCATGGACTTAAAAGCAGCTGCCTGTCTTTGTTCAGAAAGTCGTCACAGATGTCTGCAGATGGTGGGAGGGAATGGTGTCTTTGTCTTCAAATTCATGAAAGTATCAGAGAGCTTTCCACCTGGCTATTGGTTTCTGTGACTATGGGTCTGGTCTCTGGTTCTCCTAGTTTTGGTGGAATTGTCCAAAATTGGGACTGTCAGACAGGCCCATTTTATGTCGAAAAACAGGCCCATTTTGTGCTGCTGGTGGTCTGTTCCTACTTGTGGGATGCCAGAGACCCTCAGCGCACCCCATAACTCCCTGTTAACGCTGCCTCAGTTTTCCAGTAGTTTTGTAACACTTCAGGGACCCTCCTAGAGTCCTGATGTTTCCTGTGTATTTGTGCCATAGATTTTAAAAGTGTAAGATGAAGGAAGTGAGGATGTAGTTTGGAGTCTATCATACTGTTGACAAAGGTAAGCACTAAAACTGATGTCTGTGTCCATGAGTCTTCTTCGCTTATTGTGTTTCTGTGTTGCTTTAGATTTTATATCCCATGTGTGAGTGAAATCCTATGGTTCTCAATATTTTCTACTTGACTTACTTTAACTTAGCATGGTGATCTCAAAGATTGATTCATGCTGTTGATGAGTCAATACATGATTTTTTTAATGGCTGAGTCATATATATCTTCCTGTATATATGTACCCAATCTTCTTTATCCAATTCTATATCAAAGGTATTTTTGCTGTTTTCATGTCTTGGCAACCATGAATAATGCTGCCATGAATATTGAGTGTATATTTCTTTACAGAAAAGTATTTTCAAACTATGGTGCTTGAGACCCCTAAGAAAGGTTCCTGGGTCATAAGGTAAATCTGTTTTTAATTTTGGAGATCCTCCATACAGTTTCCCATAATGGCTGTACCAATTTATATTCCTCTCAGCAGTGTCTCTGGGTTTCTTTTTCCTACAAACCTCTTCAAAACTTTGTGTTACTTGCTTTGTTATTAACAGACATTCTTACATAACTTATATTTAGTCTAATCCTAAATTCAACACTAACTCTCAATCCCAACTTAATTGTAGCCCTAAGTCAAAATCAAACCCTAAATCATCTTGGAACGACATTAAACATAACACTTCCATCATAGAGTAAGAGAGAGAAATTTGAAGAAATAGTAACTAAAACATTTCAAATTTGGTGAAGAAAACAGACATCCAGTCCTGGAAGTGCAGAGTCTCAAGTAAGATGAGGTAAAGAGGCCACATTAAGACGACAAACAAATGTGGGTGAGAATGTGGAGAAAAGGAAGCTCTCAAACACTCTTGGTGGGATTGCAAAATGGTACAGTCCCTATGTAAAACAGCATGTGAGTTACTCAAGAAAATTAGCAATTACACTACCCTTTGCCTCAGGAAGTGCACTGACTGATGTTTATTCAAAGAAAATAAGAACACAATTGTGTAACTATTTATGAACCTCCTCTGTTCATGGCAGCATCATTCACAATAGCCAAGATATGGGAGCAACCTACATGTCCATAATATATGATAGGATAACAATATATGGTACATAAACACAACGGAATTTTATTCAGCTCTTTTAACAACTGAAATCTTAACAAATACAAGAAATTAAAGATATAAATAAACCTACATGAAATTGTCCCTGTACATTAACAATGACCTTTCTAAAAAATAAATTTAAAAAAAGACACATTTACAAAAGTATCCTGAATAAAAATTAGAATGATTTTTCAAAGAAGATGAAAATTTATATACCAAACACTGATTAAATATATTTTAAGTCATACAAAATGAAAAAGATATAAATTATGAGTACATGAATTAGAAGATGTACTATAGTTAAAATGTTCATACCACCCAAAGTGGCCCACAAATTTCATGCATCAATGTCTTTCATTTAAAAAATACATTCACAGGATTTAGTATGCTATGATGCCCCTTTTTGACATTTTAAATGTACAAACTCTGGTTGCATGCTTTTGACACAATTACAGTATTTGTTTCCTCTGTTCTTTTGTAAAAAAAAAAAAGAAGTTTTCATCTACTCATGTTGCTCTTAATTCAATTATCTCTTTGTCTCTGAATTTCAGCAGTTTTAATACTATTTGAGTGTGTATGTGTGTGAGTTTATTTTGTTTGGGGACTAATTTTGTCAAAAGCATTGCAACTATTATTTAATTATGTTTATCTCTTATTTCTTTAACTTTTCTATTCAGATTGTAATTATTCTCATAGCACATATTTCATAGAGCCCCACAGTGCTTTGATGTTCTTTCTTTTCCTCATGTTTTTTCCTTTTGAAAAACTTCTATTGACATTTTCCAGTTTACTGTTTCTCTGACACCTTTGCCTAACATAGTTCTGCACTTGCTGATAGCTTTCTTTATTACTTTTTCTGTTGTTTTTTTTTCTTCTTGTTACCATTTTCTCATTTCTATTTGATTCTTTCTCTAGTGTTCTCAGTCAGCAGTAAATACCCGCAGTGTGTCTAGCTTTTCTTTGACCTTTTAAATGACATAACGAAAGTAATTTTTAATTCACTGTTTAGCAACCAGTTTTTAATTTTGTACCTGTTACACACAAAAGTCACCTTGATTTTTCTTTAATTTTTAAACTTAGGGTTGACATAAGAATAATATTGTCTGGTGTACACCATTGTGATAAGATATTTATATTAACAAAGTGTTCACTCCACTTGTCACCATACATAGTTATCACAATATATCAGCTATATCTCTGTGCTGTAATTTCCATGTTCTTAACTACTTTGCTACTGCCAGTTTGTACTCCTTAATGCCTTCCCTCTCCTTACCATCCCCAATCCTCCAGTCCACTTGGAAATGATCAAAATATTTTCTTTGTCAATGAGTCTGTGTCTTTTTTATTTTTACTTTAGATCCTATATGTGGTGAAATCATATAAAATTTGCCTTACTTCTTCTCACCTGTACTGCTCAGCACAATATGCTCTAGGTCCATCCACATTGCTAAGGATGACATGATTTTTTCTATTTTATGATCCAGTGATACTCTGTATATATGTGTATCACTGCTTTACTGACATCTAGATTGGTGGGCACTTACGTTGTTTCAATAAGTCACTATTGTAAATAGTGCTTCAATGAACAAAAAAAGTGCCTTAGTCTTTATGAATTATTGTTTTTGGGATTTTGAAAATAAATACCCACTCATTTGATGTAAGATTGCTATGCCAGCTTTTGTTGTTGTTTCTAATTTTCTGAAAAATCTTTTCCATCTCTTTATTTTCAGTCTGTGTATGCTTTCAATCTGAAGTGCATCTCTTGTGGGCAGCAATATAAATCCTTTGTTTACTTATCCATTGGAGCCACCCTATGTCTTTTCTTTGGAGCATTTCATTTATAATTTAAAGTAAGAAAACAACAAGATTATAGATGTGTAGTTATCACCACTTCATTATTTATATTTTCTGTCTTCACCTCCTTCTTAAAGAAGTTTCTCTAAAATGTCCTGTGATACTGACTTCATGTTCATAAACTACTTTAGCTTTTCCTGTCTGGCAAGTACTTAATCTGTCCTTTAAATCTAAATGATGGCCTTGCTAGGCAGAGTATTCTTGGTTGTAGGCCCTTGCTTTGCATCACTTTGACTATTTTGTGCTAATCCTTTTTTGACCTGCAATGTTTTCTCTTGAGAAATTAGCTGACAGTCCTAATGGGAGCCCCATTATAAGTCACTAACTGTTTTTCTTTTGCTGCATTTAAGATTCTACCTTGTCTTTAACTTTGGAATTTAAATTATGTGTCTTCATGTGGGTCTTCTGTTCATCTTGTTTGTGACCTTCTGCAATTCCTGAACTTGGTTAGGAATCTTCTTGACATTATTTCTTTCAAAAAGTTTTCAACTCTGGCTCTCCTTCTTTTACCTCTTGATCCCCTATGATGTGAACGTTGGTATTCTTGATGTTGTCCAGAGGCCTCTTAAGCTATTCTTTTATTATTATTATTATTATTATTATTATTATTATTATTAATTATTATTATTACTTAATTGTGGCTATACTAATTGGGTTCTTCCTGTTACCTAATTTCCAAATTGTTGATTCAATCTACTACTTCTTATTTTCTCACAGCTAGTTCCCTCTAAAGCATTTTAATTTGGTCTTTGTTTTTATTTGTGAGTGATTATTTTTGTGTGTGATCAGATCTTTTCTAGTCATTTCTATGTTTCTTTATTTTTTGTTACACTTTGTACAGAGTTCTCTGGTGCTCTGAATTCTGCATGTGGTAGATTGTCTCCTTTGTATTTAATTAGTTCTCGTGGAGTTCTATTTTGTTTTGTTGTTGTTTTATTGTTTTTGTTTGTTTGTTATTTTTATCTGGACATATTTCCTTGTCTTCTTATTTTTTGCTCTCCCTGTGAATGTGTGTATGGATTAAGGAGAACTGCTCTGTCTCCCAGTCTTTGTTGAGTGGCCTTCTATAGTAAGGTTCCTGTGGGTCTTATTGGTGTAGCTATTCTGACCATCTGAGCTGGAAGGTCCCAACTACGTCCTATATGTGGGTTGTATGTCTTCTGTTCTTGTTTACCTTGCTTGCTATTTGCTCACAAACATACTGGATTGCCCCTCTGGCTGTTGGTTGTGAGAACTGACTATAACTAGAGTGGAGGAGCTGTTGTGCATAGGCTGACCGTGTGCAGTATTTGCTTTAAGCAGGACACTGGTGCCAACCATGTCTGCCTTAGGATGTGTCATATTGGGAGGTCTTAAGTGCTGCTCTGTTGTGGTCTGAACCTGGCCATTGGGTTGTTGGTTCTGGAGCCTCTTGGGAGGGGTTTAACTTGCAGTCTAATTTCAGCCCATTTCTGTGACCACTCGCTATGAGTTATGAAGTTACCAGCAGATGGTTGCCACGTATGCTGAGCTGGAGGTGCCTGGCAGATAATAAGCTGCAAACGAAATCCTGTGCTACTTGTGCAAAGCTTGGGTCTTCTTAGCAAGAGGTACATGTAATGCCAAGGACAGATGCTGCCTATTTGACACTGTGAATCTTTGAGAGTTTGTAGGAAAGTCAACATCACGAGCAAGGACAGGAAATTTGTCTGGAGAAACAAAATAAGGCACTAAATTTTGGGTCTCTGGGAATCACTAGAACAGATTCAAGGGTGTTATCTAGATTAGTGAACACTCAGATATCATGTTTGCCTGCATCCACATGTTGGATATATGGAGGGCTCAACAAAGAAATGTTGTCTATTGCCAGCACAATAGCTTCAGTCTGGGAGGCAGTTTCCCCTCCAGCCCCTGCCATGAAGCTAACAAAAATTGTTTCTCCTCCTACGTCGCCTGGTGTCTTTTGAGCTGCTGATTCAGAGCTGAAACTAAGAAGAAGTGAGTTCATCAATGAGAATGTCTCTTTGGGCTCCTGAAGAGGACTGCCTGCACCCAGGCCACCCATCATCTTACTCAGGAATAATCTCCAATAGTTTAATAACCAAAATTTATGGAAACTTATTTTCCCAGCATTGGAATTCTGGGCAAAAGGGGACCTTGTAAGGACTAGAACCCTTCACTTCTCAAAGAATCCATCAAAGTTAAACTATCTCTTCCACTTTTTAGCTGGCACATGTATGTATATGACTGGCTGGTTCTGTGTTTCCACCCTGCCAAACCAGACTCTATCTTTTAATAGAACGTCTGCTATAAGCAGAATTCAGGAAATTCTCATAAAGATTTTGCTGCAGTTTAGTTGTAATTTTGATGCTATTGTAATAGAAGGCAAATGATTTAACATGAGGAAATCAATCTGATACACCATAATTTTTACAGAAATTAAAATATAAGAATTATATAATCGTATCAATTGTTTCAGGAAGAGCATTTGACATGATACAGCCTCCTTTATGATCAAAACACTGAAAAAAATTGGTGTACAAGAAAAGCACCTTAACATAATAAAGTCTATCTATGACAAACTCTCAGCCAACATTTACTTCATCATAAAAACTAAAACCATTCTCTCTACAATAAGGAATAAAGCAAGGAAGTCTGTCCATTGTTGCCACTGTTATTCAATATAACTTTGGGTGTCCTAGTGAGTGCAATCAGGCAAAAGAAAGATATAAAAGACAACCAAATAGGCGACAAAGAAGTTAAATTATCACTAGTTGAGGATGACTTGATTCTCCACATAGAGAACCTTGATCATTCCACAAGAACACTATAGAGAAACAATAAGCAAATACAGAAAAGTGTGTGGATACAAAAATCAATCTTTAAAAAATCCATAGCATTCTAATACACTAATGATGAACCATGAGAAAAAGGAGTAGAAAAGTAATTCCTTCTGCAACTGCAGCAAAAAGAATAAAATATCTAAGAATAAATTCAATGCAACATGTGAAGGACCTATATAATGAAAACTACAAGACTTATTAGAAGAAATCAAAGACATACAGAAAACTGGAAGATACTCTGTGTTCTTGAATTGGAAGAATTGACTCAGTTAAAATAACATATTACCTAAAGCGTTATACAGATTTAATGCAATAACGATCGAAACCTTATAGATATTTTTAAAGGAATAAAACAAAAAATCGTCAGATTTGTATGGAAGCACAAAAGATCATGAAATGCCACAGCCATCCTGAGAAAAAAGAACATGGCTAGAGGCATCATTCTGCCAGACTTCAAATTATATTACACAAGTAACAGTCATCAAACAGCATGATATTGGCAGCAAAACAGACACATGGACCAGTGGAACAGAATCAAGAGTCCAGAAGTAAACCCATATTTATAGGGGCGAATAATTTTTGACAAAGAAGCCAAAAACATACAATGGGGAAAGGAAAGTCTCTTGAATAAATGGTGCTGAGAAAACTGCAAAAAAAAAAAAATTGAAACTAGACTGTTGTCTATCACCACACACCAAAATTAACTTGAAATGAATTAAGGACCTGAATATAAACCTGAAACAATAAAATTCATAGAAGAAAACATGGGAGCGAAAACTCAAGGACTTTGGACTTAAAGAGGATTTTATGATTTTAACCACAAAGGCAAAGAAAGAAAAAAGGAAATATAAATGAATGGAACTATATCCAACTTAAAAGCTTCTGCTTAGCAAAAACAAATCATCAACAAGGTAAGGAGACACCTTCTCAATGGGAAAATATATTTGCAAGCAACGTCACCAGTAAGGGCCTCCTATACAAAATATACAAAGAACTCACATGACTCAATAATGACAACACACACCACACACACACACACACACACACACACACAAAACAAACAAACAATGATCCAATCAAAAACTGGGCAGAAGACCTAAACAGACACGTCTCGCTAGAGGACATACAAAGGCCTATAGACATGAAAAGTTGCTCCACATCATTAGCAATTAGGGAAATGCAATCAGAACCTCAATGAAATACTATCTCACAATTATTAGAATAACTATTGTCAACAGGACAAGTAATAAATGATGAAGAGGATGGAGTTCTACAGGAACCCTCATACACAGCTAGTGGGACTGCAAAATTGTATTGCCACTATGGAAACAGTATGGAGTTTCTCAGAAAACTAAGAATTGATCTACTATACGATATATCAATCCAGTACTGGGTTTTTACCACCAAGGACCTGAAACCCATATTGAAAAGATATCTGCACACCGATGTTCATAGCAGCGTTATTCACAATGGCTAGTACATGGAAACTACAAAAGGGTCCTAGGATAAATGACTGGATAAAGAAGCTGTGGCACATATTATTCAATAGAATGTTACTCAATCATAAGAAGAGATGAAGTACTGCCATTTGTGACAACATGGATGGACCTCGAGATAATCAAGCTAAGAGAAATAAGTCAGATTGAAAAAATAGAAAATCATGTATTAGCACTTATATGTAGGCACATAAATCTAAAAGCAACACATTAACAGGACAAAGAGAGGCTCAGGACCATAAAATGAACTACTGATTATCAGAGGGTAGAGGCAGGGAGGAGGGTAGAGGTAATATGGGTTAAAGAAGTAAAATATAGTGGATTGGGGGAGTTAGAATTAGGTAAAGGAGATCAAATACATGGTAGCTGAAGGAAACTGGACTTTTGAGGCTATTCACACAATAGAATACATAGCCATCAAATTATAATGTACATCTGAAAATTATATCATGTATTAACAAAAGTTAACCCAATAAACTAAATTTTTAAAATTAAATAATAAAATAAATAAAATGTCTGCAACTACCTCCTCACAAAAAGGATGTCTGTATATTTTTTATTTTGCAAAATAACATTGTTTTTCTATTGTATAAATGCTCTTAGTTTTTTAATATTGCACATAGCCAATAAACGTATGGCCCAGCAAAAAAATAAAAATAAAATAAAAAATAAAAAATAAAAAAGATCTTCTGCAATAAGTTGTTGCAGATTATACTATGTAAATAACCAGCCTAATTTTGTTACCTGAATAAAATTTAAAAAGTGAGAAGGAAACACTAGGTGCATGTTATCTTTAGTTGCTAGGAGACCAGTCATTTTGTAATGTCTCAGCTACTCAGGGAGTGCCATTGTGGTGATCTGGGTAGTTTATCAGTGTAGATCTGCCAAGACAGCATTTGTGTCTGCAATGTTCAAAACTAGATCAGTGACAACAGCAGATGGAGAAAGGTTTATTTGACATGGCAAATGTTTCTTCAGAAATTCAAGGTGAATCAACTGGTTCAGCAACCTCCTTTAGAACTCTGTTGTGTGATCACACATTGACTGTGGCCTTGGACTTTCTATATCCACAGAAAATGCTTTTCAGACTTTTTCTGCATGATCCTTGATAAGAAGACCCGTCACACATTTTGTGCCTCTGGACCACATGAAGATAATGATTTTAGATATATGACCTTTCCCAGAAATCTCTGGAAAATTGTTGAAAGTGATCAGTTTCAGTCTATTTTCTGGGATGGGAATGGAACTTGTATAGTGATTAATGAAGATCACTTTAAGAAAAAAGTTCTGGAAAGAAAGGCCCCTTTCAGAGTATTTGAAAATGCAAGTATGAAAAGTTTAGCTCGACAGCTGAAACTTTAAAGATTTAGTAAAGTGCAACAGACTATTCAAAGTCTGTATAATAGTTTAATATATATATACACATATACATTTTTATATATTTCATAAAAATATATGAAACTAGTAATTTTTTTTTCACAAAAACGTTACTAATAACTTTGAATGTCATCACTGAACTCTTAAGGCAAGGTACTAAAATTACTTTAAAGACTGCATTCAGTGTTAGTTTAATTTAAATACGATTTTTTTAATGAGGGCCAAGCTATTTAAGTTTTTATTCCCAATTATTGATTTTTGACAATAGTTGACAATGTCCATGTGTTGATGACATTAACTTGGCATCATAACCTTGATATACGAGATTTAGAGATTATGTTTCTTATAGTCTTGTGTCAGAATATAACTTCCTCCTCTGCTTTTAGTTACTCTTCTATCAAAATTTGAAATGAGGCCGTCCTCAATTTTTACTCAGAATGAAGAGTTGGGATCAAAAAATGCTTCTCCAGCAGCTTCAACGGAACAGAGAATATTGTAGGTAATCATCATTCTGGTTTTCTTCCTGACACATGTGGAGAAAGCATATTTCCACCTTCCACAAATTTAAATATGCAACAAATAAGCAAGCCTTCCACCAGCCAGACAATTACTAATACAACTGCTCCAATCAGAAGTGAATTTTCTCCTCCATCATCAACTTTAGGTACAACACCAGAACAAACTGTAATGGACCACACACTTTTTTGAATCAGTTGACCACTTTTTAATGAACTCATATGGCAGCTATACTCAAGCAAAAGGCCACACCATGAATTTTATTACAAGCACACTTCCACTTCTCACTATATCATATCTCCCTTACAGATAAGTTGTTTTGGAAGGATACAGCCTTCCACTTTTCAATCTAGGTATCCTGATTTATCAGTCAATGATGTCCTTGTTCTAACTTGCAACCAGCAGGCAACCCATGGTTCCCCATACTTTCACTTTTTCAGGGTCAACTCGTCAACCACATTCATCAGGCAAACACATCACTCTAAATTACAGGTGATATTCCAATGGACTACCAAACTATACAAAATAGCAAACATTAAAAATTATGTTGGCAAACATCAGCAAAATGCATGCAACCATCTCCTTTGAACAATAAACTTATCTGTTCACTTTATGTGCTAATTTCCTTATTTTTGAAAGAGTTAAGAGTAAAACATTTTTTTTTATGGTAGAGTATATACTATTGTTTGCTACTTGGACCTTTTGTTCACTAGGAATATTTAAGTAAATTATATCTAATTAAATGTTTAAATGGTAGAGATCAAGGGAGTAAAAACAAATGAAGAACCTGGAGTTAAGTGATATCTGAAACAGTCCAGGAAGAATCAAATGAAGGCCTATATTAAGATATTCAGAAGAGATAGATACATATCAAATCTAGAAAAGACACACATGCAGTATTTACTTCAGCATTTTCTCTATTTCATTACTTTTTCCTGTGATTTTAAAATATAAGACCTTGGATTTCAGTTGGCAGAGTTGTATTCACTCAGAATGCATCTCACCCTTAAAATAATAGCATTAATCTAACCAACCCAGTAATCATGATCACCATGATGCCCTCACTGAAACTGTAAAGATCATATAATCTTGTCATGGATTTCATCGCTGTCTGCACATGCGGAATTTACAAATATTTCAGATGTCTCTTTTTCTTCTACTGCTCTCAAAGCATTCAAGCTTACTTGTGCCCTTTTTTTCTCCCTTTTTGAGTCCACTAAAGAGGAATTTCCACCTTAAATGGCCAACATTTTTAATCAGCTCTTTCTGCTTCTGTAAACATGCTTGCTGAAAAACCAGACATCTCAAGGTCAACAGAGAATCATCCTCCCCTAAAGATATATTTTGGTGTAAAAAGCTTTGGTGCTTTTTACATAGAAAATCCTATGATCTATAACTGCCTGTAGCAAATTCAGAAGTCTTTAAATCAGACCATGCCAACTGTAACACCATGAGTATAAAAATAAAACTGCCCCTAAGTTCAGGGTCCTGATTTTCAGAGCACCAGCTCTTCTGTGTAATAAAATTGAGTACTCTAAATAACCAGATGCTGCTTCATTTCTCTCTGGTATGAGTTTTTGCAACTTTTCTGCAACATTTCTGAAGGCCCCAGAGAGATTTACAGCCACACTGGTACTTGAACTATTGTAAGGGTGAACTTGCTGAAGCAGTTTTGAGGAGCTCTTAGATGAATGAGGAGGTATGCCTGCTAATGATTATTCCCAGTTCTCTTTCCAACTGGTGCCCCAACTGAGCCTCTAACCAGACTCATAGGAGGGATGGATCAACTCACCAGGAACAGCCACAGGATAAGGTTAGGTCCTGGGATTTGCCCCCAGTCAGTTCCCGACTCCAGACGGAAGAAGAACTTGATCATCTCCTAGTCTTCAGATTGAAGACACAGGTCAGAGTCTTCCCAGAGGGGGAGCATATCAGTGTCATCCCAGGGAGAGGACATCAGGGTCCTCCTAGAGGGGCAGGACATAGCTCAGAGTCTTCCCAAAGCGGGGAGACAATGTTTTAACCTGGTGTGTGAATGAGTGAATGAATGAGTGGCTGCACTGGCCTGCCAGTCAGGTCTGAGCTTGTAGCTCCATGGCTGGGCACCATTAAGGTCACCTGTGTGGGTCCATGGTGAACACTTATGGTCTAGGGCAGCATCAGACTAGTGTCCAATAGTAAGTCACACAAAACTGAGTCCTCTACGGCTAAGTGTTACTTAAGCTCCCATGAGTGGACACAGCCCAATGAGCATCTGAGAGGTCTCTTCTTCAGAGAGAGCACCCAACCTTGTTTTGTCGTTATGACACCATCACAGGGTAGGAAGAGTTGGGTCAACGCTAAAAAGGGGGAACTCCATCACTCTCTGGAGGGCAACCAGACACCCTCTCCAGGGAATTCTGTATGAAAGAGAGTGAATTCTGAGTGACTGAGACGTAGCTTTGCCACAAAGCAAGAGTTGAGCCCCTATCCATGGTTTTGTGGTGACTTTATACAGCTTAAGGTGGTGTCACTGGTTCTCTGTGAAGAGTCTACTCCAGTGATCTGGGTCGGAGGTTTATACTAACCCTCTATGGTAAGAGACATCTGAAATAACTCTTCAAGGAGTTTGACAGAGATGGGTAAGGTGGTGGTATCCCTCCAAAGTTCCCTGAACCTGTTCCCCACCCTCCATGTGGCATGATTGTTGTCTCTTGTGGGAGGCATTAGGGGGACTTTCTCTAAGCCAACTGTGTTGAATTGTATGTTGAAAAGTTTTAAGCAGGATTTCTCAGAGGATTACAGGGTGAAGCTGACACTGGAAAAATTTTGTGCTCTTTGTGGGCTTGAACGGCCAGCCTTTGGGGTAGTATGGCCTTCAGAAGAGACCCTACACCTTCCCCCTGTTAGAGTTGTGCACCAGGTAGTGACTGGGACCCCTGGACATACATACTAGTTTCCATATATAGACACATGGCTGCAGATTGCCAGTGTAGTGCACCCTTGGGCCTGGTTCTGCACAAAGAGGCAGGGAGGGAGTAAAGTACTCGTGGCCCAACCAACTCCAGGAAAGAACAAGGAAGAGCCAGCAAAAAATATCCACCAAGGGGGCTCAGAGGAAGAACCTGCCTTCCTACCTCTGTACATCTCAACAGCTCCATCAGCCCCACATAGCCACTCTACCCCAACTGCTGACATCCCTCCACCATCAGTGCCTTCACCACATCAGCATCCTGAGAAGCCACCAGGCCTGAGTCCACAGTGTCTTCACTCAGCCATCCAACCAGCCCTGCAGTCTGCAGCCTTTCAGAAACCCCTCCAAAAAACATGAGGCCCTTTAGAAATCGGAGAAGATGGCCCTCTATTCTCTATACAGCCATTTGTCACAGCTGATCCATTTAACTGGAAGAAGGAGACCCCATACATTTGAATGCACCACAAGCAATGATTGACTTGCTTGAGTCGATCTTCTAAACTCATCAGCCTACTTGAGATGACTGCTGTCAAATTCTCCTAACTCTCTTCAACTCTGAAAAATGATGCCAGATTCTGTCAGAAGCGCCGGGACGGCTCCAAGGACAAGCACCAGATGGTGTACTAAAACCCTGCAGTGCAGGCCTTTAGAGGCTGTGCCTGCTGCCAGGCCCAATTGGGACTTCAATGTTCAGACAGAAGAAAGTCTCTCAACAGGTACCATCAGACCATACTGAAGGAGGTAAAAGCTTGGGCTAAAAAATCAAGAAACATGTCAAAAATGGCAGAAATCCTTCAGAAGCCAGAGGAGGCATCCACAGAGTTCTATGACAGACCATGTGAGCATTCTGGGTGTATACCCCTTTTGACCCTGAAATGAAAGAAAACCAACGTATGGTCAATGTGGCCTTTGTAGCCCAATCTTACACTGACATCCACTGCACACTTCAGAAATTAGAGGCTTGAATGGCAGCCAGCTACTGGACGTTGCCAAAAAAGGTGTTTATGAACCGTGACCAGGAGGCCCAAAGGATAGCTGATAGGTAGATGAAATAAGAGGGTGTCTCTGCTGGCAGCAGCATTAGGGAACTCAAGCCCAGTGCAGCAGGCTGATGCTCCCCACCTGAAGGAGAGACCAAAAGGAGGTGTCCACTATGCCGTGACCAATGTGCCCTATAAAAAGACCCTACCACTGGAGAAATGAGTTCCCCCACCATGGAGGACAGCCGAAGGAGCAAAGAAGTTCTGTCATCCTTGTAAAGGAAAGTACCAGCCTGAACCAGCTGTCCAAGAGCTCATCGGCCTAGTCAAAGGACAGTCAGACTAGGGGGAGCACATTGTTGGGCCACAGGGGATCGAGTCTCCTGCTCATTCTGTAAAGCCTGCTCCTGTCAGCTAGGGGGCCACCTAGTGACTCATGAGTTCCTGTACCTATCAGAGTGCCCAAGTCACCTTCTGGTAGAGACTTATTAACAAAGCTAGGAGCACAAATTACCTTAGCTCCCAGGAAGCCCCATTAGTCTCACTCTGAAGAGCCAGTCTGCTCTAATGATGACAGAGAGGGAATAAAGATATCTATCACTCCCTTAGAAGTGTTTCCTACTGTCTGGTAGAGAAAGGTCCCCAGTTGTGGCGCAAAAATCATAGGCCCATCATGGTCGACCCGAGACCAGGAGCCACTCCTGTTACACATAAGCAATATCCTGTGTTGGGGAAGCACACCTGGAGTTCAGGGCCCCATCCTGCATGACACTGGAATTCTACTTGAGTGTCAGTTACCTTGGAATACTCCACTGTTACCGATTAAGAAGCTTGGTGGGAACATCTACCACCCTGTCCAGGACCTCTGCCATCACAATGCAGTGGCACCATCTATCCAGTGTTCCTGAATCCATACACCCTCCTGCATCTCTTACCATCCATCGCAAACTGGTTTACTTGCCTAAATCTCAAGGACAACTTCTTCTGCCTCTGGTTATCACTGGCCAGCCAGCCTTTTTTTGCCTTTGAGAAGGAAGATCCACATGCCAGGAGGAAGACACAACTGACCTGGATGAGATGGCCACAGGGCTTTAAATTATTCACCCATCCTGTTTGTCAAAGTACTGGCCTCTGGGAAAACATCAATTATGAAAAGAGTCTTATCATAGGAGTACCAGGGAATCAAAGAAAAGACAAAGAACCTAAAGCTCTAATCGAGAAAATGACAGAAAACTCCTCTAACCTGCTGAAGGAAATAGATGTACAAAGTCCAGAAGGCATAGAGTTGCAAAAGAATGCTAAGACACATTCCAATTAAATACCATGGTTAAAGACAAAAAAGAAAAATCTTAAAAGCATCAAGAGAAAAACAATTATTGACAGAGAGGGAGCTTCCACCAAAGTATCAGCTCATTTTTTTTCACAGCATCTGTGCAGGCCAGAATAGATTGGCCAAAAGTATTCAGTGATATGACTCTACCCAGCAAAGCTATTTTGTCAAATCAAAAGATGAAAAGAGTGCTTTCCAGGTGCGCATCCACAAGTGTGCACGCGTGCGCGCACTCACACACACACACACACACACACAAACCAGTAACAGTAACTAAAAATGTTTATCAATACTAAACCTATGTTTCAAGAAATGTTAGAGTGAGTTCTCTAGGAAAAAAAAAACTAAAAAATAAGAATAATATGTGAATAATTACATATTGATAAAATATTGATGCAAATGAAAAAAAGGTTAAAAGCTCCAAAAAAAGGTACAATAGCTGCATAGATATAAAAACAAGACCCTCACATAAGCTGCCAGCAGGAGACACACTTCAGTGCAAAAGACACAGACTGAGAGGAATAAGACAGAATAGTATACACAATAAAAATGGAAATGAAAAAAAATATACAGATGGGTGAGCAATTCTTATACCCACCAATACATTAAAACAAAGGCCT